>CM045453.1:181229-478222 GCA_024666655.1 Dascyllus trimaculatus | reverse complement strand
GACTTCTGTGCTAGTTACAGTTTGTCCAAAACAAACACCATGTTCGAGCACAGGGGTGTCCATATGTGCATGTGGCACCAGGACACCCTAAGTCAGAGGTAGATGATCGACTTTGTAGTCGTGTCATCTAATCTCTGGCTGCGTGTCTTGGACACTCGGGTGAAGAGAGGGGTAGAGCTGTCAACTGATCACCACCTGGTAGTGAGTTGGATGCACTGGCGGAGGAGGAGGCCGGACAGACTCGGCAGGCCCAAACGTGTTGTGAGGGTCTGTTGGGAATGTCTGGTGGAGCCCTCTGTCAGCGCGGTCTTCAACTCCCACCTCCACGAGAGCTTCTCTCAGATCCCAGGGGAGTTGGAGACAGTGAGTCTGAATGAACCATGTTCTCCACCTCCATTGTCGAAGTTGCTGCTCAGAGCTGTGGTCGCAGGGTCTCTGGTGCCGAACCCAGTGGAGGACACTGGAAGTAAGGGATGCTGTCAAGCTGAAGAAAGAGTCCTATCGGGTGTTGTTAGCTCATGGGAGCCAGAGAAGGTCCAGTTTGGGGACCACAGGATCTCGTCTCTGCTTTTTGTGGATGATGTGATCCTGTTGGCTTCATCAGGCTTGGACCTTCAGTGTGCACTAGGACGGTTTGCAGTCGAGTGTGAAGTGACTGGGATGAGGATTAGAACCTCCAAATCCGAGGCCATGGTTCTCGACCAGACAAAGGTGGCTTGTCCTCTCTGGGTCGGTGGAGAGACCCTGCCCCAAGTGGAGGAGTTTAAGTATCTTGTTCATGAGTGAGGGGAGGTCGCAGTACCGGTCCGTCATTGTGAAGAAGGAGCAAAGCTGAAAGGCGAGGCTCTCTATTTACCGGTCAATCTACGTTCTGACTCTCAGCTATGGTCATGAGCTTTGGGTCATGACCGAAAGAATGAGATCCTGGATACAGCCTTAGAGATCGGGTGAGGAGCTCAGTCACCAGGGAGGAGCTCGGAGTAGAGCCGCTACTTCTCCACATTGAGAGGGGTCAGTTGAGGTGGTTTGGACATCTGTTCCGGATGCATTCGGGACGCCTCCCTGAGGTGAGGACAACCTGATCTTTTATAAAGATCCGGACAGTCAAGGGATTCATCTTCTCTACACCTGCAATGACAGTATATAAGCATGCAAAGCCTCCCATCCTTTTATATAGATCATTAAAAACTAAATCATGCCAGATTATTGTGGAGGAGAAAAACATCATGTTCAATGATTTACCTGTGTCATTGGATCCATCTGTAACGAGGGTGTATGGTCCTTCCCTCATTTGCATCACCAATTCCTTCATGAAATGTGGTGCCAGTGCTTCATTGACTATACAGGAAGTCTTGGTTCTGGCACACCTGTACTCCTGGGCTGTCTTGGAATCTTTAAAACGCTCCTTCAGAAGAGGCTGAAGGTGGTCAGCAACAGCAAGTGGCACATTGTGCTGCACCAATGTTGCTGCCATTTTGACCTCAGCCCTCCTTGTCTGTAAAAAAATGATAGTAGTACTCCCCAAAAACAACAGTTAACTTCAAATAATTTTAGACACCAGGGCATGTGAGCACAATGAGCAAGTAAGACATACACAAGACTAAGAAAACTAGACTGGGAAACATAACACAGAAATACAAGCCTAAACAAGACAGTAATTTAGTTATAACTATCAACCACGGCAGTAAAGTCCAATACACAAAATTATTTAACCTTGAACCCTGACAGGACCATAACATATAGCATACCTTCACCTCTTGATCTGACATCCCTCCAACAGAGGGAGTGGACACAGAAAATCTGTCTAATGTAGCCGCAGATTGTAGGGCCTGTTGTTTTCCCTGGTGGCTCTTGCTCTTTATGTGTCACACATCTGTAACTCCCTGGTGGCAACATGCGTTTTCCACACATCACAGAGAGCACCAGTAATGTGTACTGAGGCTTCCTCTGGTGATAAATGGCCATGTTGTGGTCCACTCATTCTTAAAGAGACATCTATATGTTGCAGCTCCACACATGGCTTTACTTTTCTCAGACCGTTGTTGTTCTTGGGGTCCTCTTTGCTGCTGCTCTGCATGCTGCTGCTCTGCCTGCTGCTGCTCTGCCTGCTGCTGTTCTGCTTGCTGCTGCTCTGCCTGCTGCTGCTCTGCCTGCTGCCTCTCTGCCTGCTGCTGCTCTGCCTGCTGCTGCTCTGCTTGCTGCCTCTCTGCCTGCTGCTGCTCTGCCTGCTGCTGCTCTCCTTGCTGCTGCTCTGCTTGCTGCTGCTGTTCTTATGGAAGCGAATGTGGACCAATACTAGATTTAAAATGCAATAACAGAAATGCTTTTTTATTTTCATAATAACACTGTATTTTTTGACTCATAAATAAAATTAATAATATATCTGCCAAACTGCATTTTCATTTTCTTCTTCAAGACTGCTCATAATTCAAATGAAAAAGAAAAGGGCATTTAAGATTTAATTTTCAAAAGATGCCCCAGAAAAATTCAATTTGAAATGTCGAATTTGAAAATTAAAATGCATTAGCAGAAATACTTTTTCATTTCAAGGTTATGGTTGCATTATTTGACTCATAAATAAAGTTAATAATTAATCATCCAAACTGCATTTTCATTTTCTTCTTAAGGATGCACATTTTCAGACAAAACTAAAAAAGAAAAGACAAAGAGGAGAATGCTTTTTCGTTTTCAAATCCGCCCCGCAAAAAATGGTCCAAAACTCAATTTGACTTCGCAATCCCAGGCAGGGGGCGCAGGAGAGGGACATCACTGGCCGCTCTGCTTCTTCTGACCGTGTTGCGCATATGAGAGGCTGGAGGCAGTGGGCATACTTGAGCTGACCTCTGCCTGAGCTGCTGAGGGAGGCCGCAGGCCGCCTGCCTGGAGACTCTTTCACCAGATCACCGATCTTAGTCACACCAGCTGCTCAGATTCTGCCCGCGGCCAGCCTTCACTACTGCTGGCTCCCGATCTGTTTCCTGCCAGTCTTCCCAAGCCGACGTTGCCGAACCACCCTGCAACAGCGCACACTCTCCGCTACGATTCTGCCCCCACGCCTGCCGCTGACCAGCTCCGGCTCTGATCGCCCTGGACCCCAGAATTCCTGCCCCCCTTACATCAGCGACACACTGCCTGATTTTGCCCGCAGCCAACCTCCACAGTTGCTAGCTCCCGACCTGCCTGTCCTGTCCCGGCGACACCACTCGCCATCAACGTCTCTGGCCGACATCGGTCTCTGCCGGATGCGGCCAGCCGCTCCAACGTTCTCCTTGCGGTGAACAAACCCGAGTTAAACTTGAAGTTGTGCTGTGGATCTGTTCCAGTGAATCCACAGACTAACAACACAACAGAGGACGAGCTTCTCTCTTATAGATATTGTTTGGTCAGACAATAGTTAGTTCTGTGTCTCCTTATTAAACAGGCTGCCCATGTTAACTTGTGACTATCACAGTTGATCTAGGAGCGTTTCCTGGATTATCACAGGATTTTGAACACCTGGCAGAATGACAAGTGAGGTATACATGTGATGCACAATATGTGGTAGTGATCCGTGGCGTAGTGAGTTAGACATTCGACTTATAGTTTTACCTCTTGATGACATCGGTTCGAATCCTCTCACCGTACTGAAAAATATGTGTTTTATTTTAACCAGCGCGTTTCGTTTTGGCGAGAGAGGCTGGACCTGGTGAAGACAGGAGAACGCTGGACCTGCCGGCTGACCCGCCGGCATCCGGCAGAGACCGATGTCGGGCAGAGACAGGCAGGTCGGGAGCTAGCAACTGTGGAGGCTGGCTGCGGGCAAAATTGGGCAGTGTGTCGCCGATGTATGGGGGGCAGGAATTCTGGGGTCCGGCGATCGGAGCCGGAGCTGGTCAGCGGCAGGCGTTGGGGCAGAATCGTAGCGGAGAGTGTGCGCCGCTGCAGGTTGGTCCGGCAACGTCGGCTCGGAAAGGCTGGCAGGAAACAGATCCGGAGCCAGCAGTAGTGAAGGCTGGCCGCGGGCAGAATCTAAGCAGCTGGTGTGGTGGGTGATCTGGTGAAAGAGTCTCCAGGCAGGCGGCCTGCAGCCTCCCTCGGCAGCTCAGGCAGAGGTCAGCTCAAGTATGCCCACCACCTCCAAACCTATCAGATGCGCAAGCACGGTCAGAAGAAGCAGAGCAGAAGAAGCAGAGCGGCCAGTGACGTCACTCTCCTGCGCCCCCTGCCTGGGATTGCGAAGTCAAATTGAGTTTTGGACCATTTTTTGCGGGGCGGATTTGAAAACGAAAAAGCATTCTCCTCTTTGTCTTTTCTTTTTTGTTCTGTCCGAAAATGTGCATCCTTAAGAAAAAAAAAATGAAAATGCAGTTTGGATGATTAATTATTAACTTTATTTATGAGTCAAATAATGCAGCCATAACCCTGAAATGAAAAAGTATTTCTTCTAATGCATTTTAATTTTCAAATTCGACATTTCAAATTGAATTTTGGTAACTATTTGCTGGGGCATCTTTTGAAAATTAAATCTTAAATGCCCTTTTCTTTTTCATTTGAATTAAGTAACAGAATGAGCAGTCTTGAAGAAGAAAATGAAAATGCAGTTTGGCAGATATATTATTAATTTTATTTATGAGTCAAAAAATGCAGTGTTATTGTGAAAATGAAAAAGCATTTCTGTTATTGCATTTTAAATCTAGTATTGGTCCACATTCGCTTCGATATGTTCTGTCCTTTCTGACTGTTTTTCAGTCAAGGCTCTTTTGCTGGGCGGCTGATTATTTGCAAAATAAAACAGTATGCTCCTCTTTCCTCCTGCCACTGTCCCTGTCTCTTTATTATAATATTAAACATTTAAATCTCAAAGCAGTGTTCACGAAACACTTGTAATGCCTTTCACAATATATACACAAGTAATCAGCAGATGCTATTTAAAGCTTATGGACATAAATACTCAAAATTACATACCTGAAAAAGGGGAAATCCACCACGATCGGACACCTCTCTTGCTGCTCAGTCCAGGATGATGCAACTGATCGTAACTGAACTGTCTAAGTATCGGGAGCGCGAGCGGTTTCAGACGTCAGAGGATGGATGATCTTCGCGCCATACGCTTTGCACAAGCTCAGCCCAGGGATGTATTGGTCAACCAGAGAAGGTTCTATATTGTAGCCCTCACTCTGCAGGCATAACTAATAGATCACGCGTGGTTTTTTTCAGGCTCAACTGATTAGCTCACAGATAAGCTGAGCTGTCAGATATATTCAGAACCATTTTTAATCTTGATGTGTAGTTCAGCGTGAGAAATCGGAGGTGTGGCGTGAGACCATGTGAAGCCAATCAAATGCGTGAGTCTCACAGCCAATGCGTGAGAGTTGGCAGCTCTGGCCATACCTACACATTCTGTGTAAACATTAGAGCAGGGGTGTCAAACTCAAATACACAGTGGGCCAAATTTGAAAACCTGGACAAAGTCGGGGGCCAACATTGATATATGTGTGTGTGTGTGTGTGTGTGTGTGTGTGTGTGTGCGTGTGCGTGTGTATATACACACACACACACACACACACACACACACACACACACACACACATATATATCAATAAAACTAGCCTTTACAGCAGCCTCACTTTGTGATATGGTTTTTTTGAACATAGTCTGTTGTGAAACCAAACTTCTTTTCATCTCCTCTACTTTCTGGAGCCTTTGACTCATGTCCAGGTCCTTGTACTTGTCCTGGTGTTTCGTTTCATTGTGTCGTCTAATGTTGTTCTCCTTGGTTATATCCACGTTGGCTCCACATATTAGACAGGGCTGGTCTGAATTGCAATAGGTGAGCTCCGAATATTCTGGTCCAGTTACTGACAAATATCCAAATATTTGGGTCGTGCGGCCGCAGTGGTCGGGGCCGGGGGTGGCAGCGAGGGCGAGGGCGAATGGGAAGTGTTCGTCGGAGTCCGACGGCAGTAGCGCGGATATCTCCTGCTGGTGCTGGCACAGTAGCAGCGTCCTGCCGCTGGTGGTGGCCCGCGGGCCAGAGTTTGACACCTATGCATTAGAGCATGGAACCGGACATCGTCTTCCAGAGAGGGGCGTGAAGGAGACGTGGACAGACACAGCTCATTATCACAGATACAGAAACAGCGTATTCTCAGTCGAGCTCACAAGAGTGAGTTACAGGAAGTCCAGGAACAAACTGGGCTTTTAGGTAACAAACTTCAAACTGACTGTTCTGGGATACCTGAGACCTATAGGAACTTGCTGAGAAGTAGCATAATCTGGGACCTTTAATAACTTATTAGGGCCCGAGCACTACAGTGCGAGGACCCGATTGTTCCCTTACTGTTTTTTTTAGGGCCCGAAGCACTACAGTGCGTAGGACCCTATTGTTCCTCTAGTGTTTGGCGGTTTGGCGGTTTGTTTGGCGGTTTGGCGGTTTCTTTGGCGGTTTGTTTGGCGGTTTGGCGGTTTCTTTTTCTTACGCCACTTTGAACCTCAATTTGACCCCCTAAACATGCTCAAAAACTCACCAAATTTGGCACACACATCAGGACTGGTGAAAAATTTGATATTTTGGGGGAATTACACATATGAATGGCAAAATGACTCAATAGCGCCACCTAGAAAATTGGCCTTTAGTGGAGTTAATACGGCTAGTTTCACGTAAACTCATGAAATTTGGTACACAGGTACAGTAGCCCGAGACAAAAACATTCCTGCTTTTAAAATTTCAAAAAGGCTCAACAGCGCCCCCTAGAGCACGTAGTGTGCAGGCAATGGAATTTAACGAACTCCTCCTAGGATTTTTGTCCGATTTTCACCAAATTCGCTGTGTGGCATCTAGACCCATCCAGGATGAAAAGTTATTAAAATCTTGTGGCTGCGACACACGATGTGGGCGTGGCATGGCGGCCATTTTGAACAAAAAAGCTAAACAGCGCCAACTAGAACACGTGGTGCACAGGCATTGGAATTTAACAAACTCCTCCCAGGATTTTTATCCAATTTTCACCAAATTCGCTGTGTGGCATCTACACCCCTCCAGGATGAAAAGTTATTAAAATCTCGTGGATACGTCACACGGTGTGGGCGTGGCATGGCGGCCATTTTGAACAAAAAAGCGTAACCTCGCCCACTTCAACACGTGGTGCGCAGGCATTGGAATTTAACGAACTCCTCCCAGGATTTTTGTTCGATCTTCACCAAATTCGCTGTGTGGCATCTAAACCCCTCCAGGATGAAAAGTTATTAAAATCTTGTGGCTGCATCACACGGTGTGGGCGTGGCATGGCGGCCATTTTGAACAAAAAAGCTTAACATTGTACAATGGAACACGTTGTGCGCAGGCATTGGAATTTAACGAACTCCTCCCAGGATTTTTTTCCGATCTTCACCAAATTCACTGTGTGGCATCTAGACCCCTCCAGGATTAAAAGTTATTAAATTCTCGTGGATACGTCACATGGTGTGGGCGTGGCATGGCGGCCATTTTGAACAAAATCGCCATGTGGAACGAAATGGGTTTTGGAGGTGAAGGGATCCATGTAAAATCACCAAATCCACACAAATCCTCATTAATCTCAAGACCTAATATTTAATATACAATTCAGGAATGGACGTGGTCAAACGGCTCCACAGCGCCCCCTAGAAATATTCAAATAGTCATATAAAATCACTGCTTTATCCTACAAACAAAAAATTTGGTACATACATATAGTATCCCAAGACCAACAGATTTGCACAGTCGAAATTCTAATTGGCTCTACGGCGCCCCCTAGACAAGGTCGTGTGGAGAGGAGTGCGGTGAGGAGCGAGGGCCCGTCCGACGCTGCTTGCAGCTTTAATTAGGGCCCGAAGCACTACAGTGCGTAGGACCCTATTGTTCCTCTAGTGTTTGGCGGTTTGGCGGTTTGGCGGTTTAGCGGTTTGGCGGTTTGGCGGTTTCTTTTTCTTACGCCACTTTGAACCTCAATTTGACCCCCTAAACATGCTCAAAAACTCACCAAATTTTGCACACACATCAGGAATGGTGAAAAATTTGATATTTTGGGGGAATTACACATATGAATGGCAAAATGACTCAATAGCGCCACCTAGAAAATTGGGTTTTAGTGGAGTTAATACGGCTAGTTTCACGTAAACTCATGAAATTTGGTACACAGGTACAGTAGCCCAAGACAAAAACATTCCTGCTTTTAAAATTTCAAAAAAGGCTCAACAGCGCCCCCTACAGCACGTAGTGTGCAGGCATTGGAATTTAACGAACTCCTCCCAGGATTTTTATCCAATTTTCACCAAATTCGCTGTGTGGCATCTAGACCAATCCAGGATGAAAAGTTATTAAAATCTTGTGGCTGCGTCACACGGTGTGGGCGTGGCATGGCGGCCATTTTGAACAAAAAAGCTAAACAGCGCCAACTAGAACACGTGGTGCGCAGGCATTGGAATTTAACAAACTCCTCCCAGGATTTTTATCCAATTTTCACAAAATTCACTGTGTGGCATCTACACCCCTCCAGGATGAAAAGTTATTAAAATCTCGTGGCTGCGTCACACGGTGTGGGCGTGGCATCGCGGCCATTTTGAACAAAAAAGCTTAACATTGTACAATGGAAGACATTGTGCGCAGGCATTGGAATTTAACGAACTCCTCCCAGGATTTTTGTCCGATCTTCACCAAATTCGCTGTGTGGCATCTGCACCCCTCAAGGATGACAAATTATTAAAATCTCGTGGATACGTGACATGGTGTGGGCGTGGCATGGCGGCCATTTTGAACAAAAAATCTCAATGGCACCCCCTAGAAAATGCTGTGCGCAGGCATTGGAATTTAACAAACTCCTCCCAGGATTTTTGTTCGATCTTCACCAAATTTGCTGTGTGGCATCTACACCCCTCCACGATGAAAAGTTATTAAAATCTTGTGGCTGCATCACACGGTGTGGGCGTGGCATGGCGGCCATTTTGAAAAAAAAAGCTTAACATTGTACAATGGAACACGTTGCGTGCAGGCATTGGAATTTAACGAACTCCTCCCAGGATTTTTGTCCGATCTTCACCAAATTCACTGTGTGGCATCTAGACCCCTCCAGGATGAAAAGTTATTAAATTCTCGTGGATACGTCACATGGTGGTGGCGTGGCATGGCGGCCATTTTGAACAAAATCGCCATGTGGAACGAAATGGGTTTTGGAGGTGAAGGGATCCATGTAAAATCACCAAATCCACACAAATCCTCATTAATCTCAAGACCTAATATTTAATATACAATTCAGGAATGTACGTGGTCAAACGGCTCCACAGCGCCCCCTAGAAATATTCAAATAGTCATATAAAATCACTGCTTTATCCTACAAACGTACAATTTGGTACATACAAACATAAAATTTGGTACATACATACAAGACCAAGACCAACAGATTTGCACAGTCGAAATTCTAATCGGCTCTACGGCGCCCCCTAGGCAAGGTCGTGTGGAGAGGAGTGCCGTGAGGAGCGAGGGCCCGTCTGACGCTGCTTGCAGCTTTAATTGTTTCTTTGTTTCTTTATTAGGATCCGAGCACTAAAGTGCAGGAAAAGCGAGAGTGTGATACACTCACGCTGACCTGCACGACAGTGTGAGGACCCTATTGTTCCCTTGATGTTTCTTTGGCGGTTTGGCGGTTTCTTTATTAGCGTCCAAGCACCAAAGGGAAAAGGCCAGCAATCAGTGTGAAACACTGAACGCTGCCTTTGAACTGGGTGCAAAGGCCCTATTGTTCCTGCTATGTTTCTCGGTTTGGCGGTTTCTTTTTCTTACGCCACTTTGAACCCCAATTTGACCCCCTAAACATGCTCAAAAACTCCCCAAATTTGGCAAACACATCAGGACTGGCGAAAAATTTGATATTTTGGGGGAATTACACATATGAATGGCAAAATGACTCAATAGCGCCACCTTGAAAATTGGGCTTTAGTGGAGTTAATACGGCTACTTTCACGTAAACTCATGAAATTTGGTACACAGGTACAGCAACCCGAGACAAAAACATTCCTGCTTTTAAAATTTCAAAAAAGGCTCAACGGCGCCGACTAGAGCATGTAGTGTGAAGGCATTGGAATTTATCAAACTCCTCCCAGTATTTTTGCCCGATCTTCAATTTGCTGTGTTGCATCTAGACCCATCCAGGATGAAAAGTTATTAAAATCTCGTGGGTACGTCACATGGTGTGGGCGTGGCATGGCGGCCATTTTGAATAAAAAAGCTCAACGGCGCCCCCAAGAAAACGCTGTGCGAAGGCATTGGAATTTAACGAACTCCTCCCATAATTTTTGTCCCATCTTCACCACGTTCGCTGTGGCGCATCTAAACCCCTCCAGAATGAAAAGTTATTAAAATCTTGTGGCTGCATCACACGGTGTGGGCGTGGCATGGCGGCCATTTTGAACAAAAAAGCTCAACGGCGCCCCCAAGAAAACGCTGTGTGAAGGTAGTGGAATTTTTTGAACTCCTCCCAGGATTTTTGTCCCATCTTCACCAACTTTGCTGTGTGGCATCTGGACCCATCCAGGATGACAAGTTATTAAAATCTTGAGGCTGCGTCACACGGTGTGGGCTTGGCATGGCGGCCATTTTGAACAAAAAAGGTCAACGGTGCCACCTAGAAAACGCTGTGCGCAGGTATTGGAATATAATGAACTCCTCCCAGGATTTTTGTCCGATCTTCACCAAATTTGCTGTGTGGCATCTACACCCCTCCAGGATGCAAAGTTGTTAAAATCTTGTGGCTACATCACACGGTGTGGGCGTGGCATGGCGGCCATTTTGATCAAAATCGCCATGTGGAACTAAATGAGTTTTGGAGGTGAAAGGATCCATGTAAAATCACCAAATCCACACAAAACCTCATTAATCTCAAGACCTAATATTTAATATACAATTCAGGAATGGACGTGGTCAAACGGCTCCACAGCGCCCCCTACAAATATTCAAATACTCATATAAAATCACTGCTTTATCCTACAAACATGCAATTTTGTACATACATATAGTATCCCAAGTCCAACAGATTTGCACAGTCGAAATTCCAATCGGCTCTACGGCGCCCCCTAGACAAGGTCGTGTGAAGAGAAGTGCGGTGAGGAGTGAGGGCCCGTCCGACGCTGCTTGCAGCTTTAATTAGGGCCCGAGCATGAAAGGGCAAAGGGCAGCGATCAGTGTGAACATTGAACGCACTTCGTGCAAAGGCCCAATTGTTCCTGCTCTGTTTGTTTGGTGGTTTGTTTGTTTGTTTCTTTATTAGGGCCCGAGCACGAAAAGGCAAGGGCCAGCGGTCAGTGTGAAACACTGAACGCTGCCTTTGCCTTGCAGTGCAAAGGCCCTATTGTTCCTGCTCTGTTTGTTTGGCGGTTTGTTTGGCGGTTTGTTTGTTTCTTTATTAGGGCCCGAAGCACTACAGTGCGTAGGACCCTATTGTTCCTCTAGTTAGGGCCCGAGCACGAAAAGGCAAGGGCCAGCGGTCAGTGTGAAACACTGAACGCTGCATTTGCCTTGCAGTGCAAAGGCCCTATTGTTCCTGCTCTGTTTGTTTGTCGTTTTCTTTATTAGGGCACGAGCACGAAAAGGCAAGGGCCAGCGGTCAGTGTGAAACACTGAACGCTGCCTTTGCCTTGCAGTGCAAAAGCCCTATTGTTCCTGCTCTGTTTGTTTGTCGTTTTCTTTATTAGGGCCCGAGCACGAAAAGGCAAGGGCCAGCGGTCAGTGTGAAACACTGAACGCTGCCTTTGCCTTGCAGTGCAAAGGCCCTGTTGTTCCTGCTCTGTTTGTTTGGCAGTTTCTTTATTAGGGCCCGAGCACGAAAAGGCAAGGGTCAGCGGCCAGTGTGAAACACTGAACGCTGCCTTTGCCTTGCAGGGCAAAGGCCCTATTGTTCCTGCTCTGTTTGGCGGTTTCTTTCTTTCTTTATTAGGGCCCGAACACAAAAAGGCAAGGGCCAGCGATCAGTGTGAAACACTGAACGCTGCCTTTGCCTTGCAGTGCAAAGGCCCTATTGTTCCTGCTCGGTTTCTTTCTTTCTTTCTTTATTAGGGCCCGAGCCCGAAAAGGCAAAGGGCAGCGATCAGTGTGAAACACTGAACGCTGCCTTTGCCTTGCAGGGCAAAGGCCCTATTGTTCCTGCTCAGTTTCTTTCTTTCTTTCTTTATTTTTCTTACGCCAAATTGAACCCCAATTTGACCCCCTAAACATGCTCAAAAGCTCCTCAAATTTTGCACACACATCAGGACTGGTGAAAAATTTGATATTTTGGGGGAATTACACATATGAATGGCAAAATGACTCAATAGCGCCACCTTGAAAATTGGACTTTAGTGGAGTTAATACGGCTAGTTTCACGTACAGCTATAAAATTTGGTACACAGGTACAGTAGCCCGAGACAAAAACATTCCTGCTTTTGAAATTTTGAAAAAGCTCCACGGCGCCCCCTAGAAAACGTGGTGCGCAGGCATTGGAATTTAACGAACTCCTCCTAGGATTTTTATCCGGTCTTCACCAAATTCGCTGTGTGGCATCTCGACCCCTCCAGGATGAAAAGTTATTAAAATCTTGTGGCTGCGTCACACGGTGTGGGCGTGGCATGGCAGCCATTTTCACCAATTTTGCCACATGGAATGAAATGAGTTTTGGAGGTGAAGGAATCCACCTAATATCACCAAATCCACACAAATCCTCATCAATCTCAAACGCTAAGGTTTAATATACAATTCATGAATGGACATGGTCAAACGGCTCCACAGCGCCCCCTGCAAATATTCAAGTACTCATATATAATCACTGCTTCATCGTACACACATGAAATTTGAAACACTCATATAGTATCCAAAGACCAACAGAGTTGCAGAGTCCAAATTCCAATCAGCTCTACGGCGCCCCCTAGACAATGTGGTGCAGAGACATTGGAATTTAACGAACTCCTCACAGGATTTTTATCCCATCTCCACCAAATTGGCTGTGTGGCATCTGGACCCATTCAGGATGAAAAGTTATTAAAATCTCATGGCTGCGTCACACGGCGTGGGCGTGACAGGGCGGCCATTTTGAGTGTGTGGCCATGAAGCTTGAAATGCTCATAACTTGACTGTACATGATCAGATGTGAATGAAATTTGATATGCTTGATGACAGGCTATCCCTCAACACTTGGGCGCAGCCAAACAGCTCCAGAGCGCCCCCTTGAAATTTCAAAAATTCATATAAAATCACTGGTTTGTCCTACAGACATGAAATTTAGCACATGTGCAGAGCAGGATGAGACAAACACATTTGCATCAATAGACTTTCCAAAAGTCTTCACAGCGCCCCCTAGAAATTTCTACTATGAAATTCTTATTTCTGGTATAATCTCAACAACTCAAAATATTTGCCAAACCCTGACGTACACTACACCTTGATGTGCACCACGTCCCAACGTGCGTAAGTGTGCGAGGGCCCGTCCGACGCTACTTGCAGCTTTAATTAGGGCCCGAGCACGAAAAGGCAAGGGCCAGCGGTCAGTGTGAAACACTGAACGCTGCCTTTGCCTTGCAGTGCAAAGGCCCTATTGTTCCTGCTCTGTTTTTTTCTTGGTTTCTTGGTTTCTTTGTTTCCTTTTCTTACGCCACTTTGAACCTCAATTTGACCCCCTAAACATGCTCAAAAGCTCACCAAATTTTGCACACACATCAGGACTGGTGAAAAATTTGATATTTCGGGGGAATTACACATATGAATGGCAAAATGACTCAATAGCGCCACCTTGAAAATTGGGCTTTAATGGAGTTAATACAGCTAGTTTTACGCACAGCTTTGAAATTCGGTACACAGGTACAGTAGCCCGAGACAAAAACATTCCTGCTTTTGAAATTTCAAAAAAGCTCTACGGCGCCCCCTACAAAATGTGGTGCGCAGGGATTGGAATTTAACGAACTCCTCCCAGGATTTATATCAGACCTTCACCAAATTCGCAGTGTGGCATCTAGACCCATCCAGGATGAAAAGTTATTAAAATCTCGTGGCTACATTACACGGTGTGGGCGTGGCATGGTGGCCATTTTGAACAAAATCGCCATATGAAACGAAATGGGTTTTGGAGGTGAAGGGATCCACGTAAAATCACCAAATCCACACAAATCCTCATTAATCTCAAAACCTAACGTTTAATATACAATTCAGGAATGGGCTTGGTAAAACGGCTCCACAGCGCCCCCTACAAACATTCAAGTACTCATATATAATCACTGCTTCATTGTACACACATGAAATTTGAAACACTCATATAGTATCCCAAGACCAACAGAGCTGCAGAGTCGAAATTCCAATCGGCTCTACGGCGCCCCCTAGACAAGGTCGAGTGGAGACATTGGAATTTAACGAACTCCTCCCAGGATTTTTATCCCATCTCCACCAAATTGGCTGTGTGGCATCTGGACCCATTCAGGATGAAAAGTTATTAAAATCTCGTGGCTGCGTCACACGGCGTGGGCGTGACAGGGCGGCCATTTTGAGTGTGTGGCCATGAAGCGTGAAATGCTCATAACTTGACTGTACATGATCAGATGTGAATCAAACTTGATATGCTTGATGACAGGCTATCCCTCAACACTTGTGCATGGCCAAACAGCTCCACAGCGCCCCCTACAAATTTCAAAAATTCATATAAAATCACTGGTTTGTCCTACAGACATGAAATTTAGCACATGTGCAGAGCAGGATGAGACAAACACATTTGCATAAATAGACTTTCCAAAAGTCTTCACAGCACCCCCTAGAAATTTCTAATATGAAATTCTTATTTCTGGTATAATCTCAACAACTCAAAATTTTTGCCAAACCCTGACGTACACTACACCTCGATGTGCACCATGTCCCAACGTGCGTAGGTGTGCGAGGGCCCGTCCGACGCTGCTTGCAGCTTTAATTTGGGCCTGAGCCCGAAAAAGGCAAAGGGCAGCGATCAGTGTGAAACACTGAACGCTGCCTTTGCCTTGCAGGGCAAAGGCCCTATTGTTCCTCGTGAGTTTCTTTCTTTCTTTCTTTCTTTATTTTTCTTACGCCAAATTGAACCCCAATTTGACCCCCTAAACATGCTCAAAAACTCACCAAATTTTGAACACACATCAGGACTGGTGAAAAATTTGATATTTCGGGGGAATTACACATATGAATGGCAAAATGACTCAATAGCGCCACCTTGAAAATTGGGCTTTAATGGAGTTAATACGGCTAGTTTCACGTACAGCTATGAAATTTGGTACACAGGTACAGTAGCCCGAGACAAAAACATTCCTGCTTTTGAAATATCGAAAAAGCTCTACGGCGCCCCCTAGAAAACGTGGTGCGTAGGGATTGGAATTTTACGAACTCCTCCCAGGATTTTTATCCGATCATCACCAAATTTGCTGTGTGGCATCTAAACCCCTCCAGGATGAAGAGTTATTAAAATCTCGTAGCTGCGTTACACGGTGTGGGCGTGGTATGGCAGCCATTTTGCACAAAATTGCCATGTGGAACGAAATGGGTTTTGGAGGTGAAGGGATCTATATAATATCACCAAATCCACACAAATCCTCATTAAACTCAAGAATTAACGTTTGATATACAATTCAGGAATGGATGTGGTCAAACAGCTCCACAGCGCCCCCTACAAATATTGAGATACTCATATAAAATCAATGCTGTATCCTACAGACATGCAAATTGATACATACATTTAGTATCCCAAGACCAACAAATTTGCACAGTCGAAATTCCAATAGGCTCTATGACGCCCCTACACAAGGTCGTGTGGAGACATTGGAATTTAACGAACTCCTCCCAGGATTTTTATCCCATCTTGATGAAACTGGCTGTGTGGCATCTGGACCCCTTCAGGATCAAAAGTTATTAAAATCTCGTGGCTATGTCACACGGTGTGGGCGTGGCATGGCGGCCATTGTCACCAATTTTCCCATATGGAATGAAATGAGTTTTGGAAGTGAAGGGATCCACCTAATATCACCAAATCCACACAAATCCTCACAAATCTCAAAAACTAATGTTTGATATACAATTCAGGAAGTGGCGTGTTCAAACGGCTCCACAACGCCCCCTACAAATATTCAAATACTCATATAGAATCACTGCTTTAACCTACAAACATGAAATTTGGTACACATGTATAGTCTGTCCAGACAAACAGTTCTGTACACTTGAAATTCCAATCAGCTCCACAGCGCCCCCTACACAATGTGGTGCAGAGACATTGGAATTTAACGAACTCCTCCCAGGATTTTTATCCCATCTCCACCAAATTGGCTGTGTGGCATCTGGACCCATTCTGTATGAAAAGTTATTAAAATCTTGTGGCTGCATCTCACGGTGTGGGTGTGACAGGACGGCCATTTTGAGTCTGTGGCCATGAAGTGTGAAATGCTCATAACTTGACTGCACATGGTCGAATATGAATAAAACTTGATATGCTTGATGACAGGCTATCCCTCAACACTGTGGCGCACTCAAACAGCTCCATAGCGCCCCCTACAAAATTTAAAAATTTCATATAAAATCACTGGTTCGTCGTACAGACATGAAATTTGGTTCATGTGCAGAGCCGGATGGGACAAACACAGTTGCGTGCTTCAGACATTCCGATCGTCTCCACAGCAGCGGTGCGGGGGAGCGAGGGCCTGTCCGACGCTGCTTGCAGCTTTAATTAGGGCCCGAGCCCGAAAAAGGCAAAGGGCAGCGATAAGTGTGAAACACTGAACGCTGCCTTTGCCTTGCAGGGCAAAGGCCCTATTGTTCCTGCTCAGTTTCTTTCTTTCTTTCTTTATTAGGGCCCGAGCCCGAAAAAGGCAAAGGGCAGCGATCAGTGTGAAACACTGAACGCTGCCTTTGCCTTGCAGGGCAAAGGCCCTATTGTTCCTGCTCAGTTTCTTTCTTTCTTTCTTTCTTTATTTTTCTTACGCCAAATTGAACCCCAATTTGACCCCCTAAACATGCTCAAAAACTCCTCAAATTTTGCACACACATCAGGACTGGTGAAAAATTTGATATTTTGGGGGAATTACACATATGAATGGCAAAATGACTCAATAGCGCCACCTTGAAAATTGGACTTTAGTGGAGTTAATACGGCTAGTTTCACGTACAGCTATAAAATTTGGTACACAGGTACAGTAGCCCCAGACAAAAACATTCCTGCTTTTGAAATTTTGAAAAAGCTCCACGGCGCCCCCTAGAAAACGTGGTGCGCAGGCATTGGAATTTAACGAACTCCTCCTAGGATTTTTTTCCGGTCTTCACCAAATTCACTGTGTGTCATCTGGACCCCTTCAGGATCAAAAGTTATTAAAATCTCGTGGATATGTCACACGGTGTGGGCGTGGCATGGCAGCCATTTTCACCAATTTTGCCACATGGAATGAAATGAGTTTTGGAGGTGAAGGGATCCACCTAATATCACCAAATCCACACAAATCCTCACAAATCTCAAAAACTAATGTTTGATATACAATTCAGGAAATGGCGTGTTCAAACGGCTCCACAGTGCCCCCTACAAATATTCAAATACTCATAAAAAACTACTGCTTTGACCTACAAACATGAAATTTGGTACACATGTATAGTCTATCCAGACAAACAGATCTGTACACTTGAAATTTCAATTGGCTTCACAGCGCCCCCTAGACAATGTGGTGCTGAGACATTGGAATTTAATGAACTCCTCCCAGGATTTTTATCCCATCTCCACCAAATTGGCTGTGTGGCATCTAGACCCCATCAGGATGACAAGTTATTAAAATCTTCTGCCTCTGTCACACGGTGTGGGTGTGACAGGGCGGCCATTTTGAGCGTGTGGCCATGAAGTGTGAAATGCTCATAACTTGACTGCACATGGTCGAATATGAATGAAACTTGATATGCTTGATGACAGGCTATCCATCAACACTGTGGCGCACTTAAACAGCTCCACAGCGCCCCCTACAAAATTTTAAAATTTCATATAAAATCACTGGTTTGTCGTACAGACATGAAATTTGGTACATGTGGAGAGCAGGATGAGACGAACACGAGTGCGTGCTTTAGACATTCCCATCGTCTCCACAGCGGCGTTGCGGGGGGGGAACGAGGGCCCGTCCGACGCTGCTTGCAGCTTTAATTTTTCTTACGCCAAATTGAACCCTAATTTGACCCCCTAAACATGCTCAAAAACTCCTCAAATTTGGCACACACATCAGGACTGGCGAAAAATTTGATATTTTGGGGGAATTACACATATGAATGGCAAAATGACTCAATAGCGCCACCTTGAAAATTGGACTTTAGTGGAGTTAATACGGCTAGTTTCACGTACAGCTATAAAATTTGGTACACAGGTACAGTAGCCCGAGACAAAAACATTCCTGCTTTTGAAATTTTGAAAAAGCTCCACGGTGCCCCCTAGAAAACGTGGTGCGCAGGCATTGGAATTTAACGAACTCCTCCTAGGATTTTTTCCGGTCTTCACCAAATTCACTGTGTGTCATCTGGACCCCTCCATGATGAAAAGTTATTAAAATCTCGTGGCTGCGTCACACAGTGTGGGTGTGGCATGGCAGCCATTTTCACCAATTTTGCCACATGGAATGAAATGAGTTTTGGAGGTGAAGGGATCCACCTAATATCACCAAATCCACACAAATCCTCACAAATCTCAAAAACTAATGTTTGATATACAATTCAGGAAGTGGCGTGTTCAAACGGCTCCACAGCGCCCCCTACAAATATTCAAATACTCATAAAAAACCACTGCTTTGACCTACAAACATGAAATTTGGAACACATGTATAGTCTATCCAGACAAACAGATCTGTACACTTGAAATTTCAATTGGCTTCACAGCGCCCCCTAGACAATGTGGTGCAGAGACATTGGAATTTAACGAACTCCTCGCAGGATTTTTATCCAATCCTGATGAAATTCACTGTGTGGCATCTGGACCCCGTCAGGATGAAAAGTTATTAAAATCTCGTGGCTGCGATATACGGTGTGGGTGTGGCAGTGCGGCCTTTTTGAGTGTGTGGCCATGAAGCGTGAAATGCTCGTAACTTGACTGTACATGATCAGATGTGAATGAAACTTGATATGCTTGATGACAGGCTATCCCCCAACACTTGGGCGCAGCCAAACAGCTCCAGAGCGCCCCCTAGAAATTTCAAAAATTCATATAAAATCACTGGTTTGTCCTACAGACATGAAATTTAGCACATGTGCAGAGCAGGATGAGACACGCACATTTGCATCAATAGACTTTCCAAAAGTCTTCACAGCGTCCCCTAGAAGTTTCTAAAATGAAATTCTTATCTCTGGCATAATCTCAACAACTCAAAATTTTTGCCAAACCCTGACGTACACTACACCTTGATGTGCACCACGTCCCAACGTGCATAGGTGTGCGAGGGCCCGTCCGACGCTGCTTGCAGCTTTAGTTTTTCTTACGCCAAATTTAACCCCAATTTGACCCCTTAAACATGCTCAAAAACTCCTCAAATTTTGCACACACATCAGGACTGGTGAAAAATTTGATATTTTGGGGGAATTACACATATGAATGGCAAAATGACTCAATAGCGCCACCTTGAAAATTGGACTTTAGTGGAGTTAATACGGCTAGTTTCACGTACAGCTATAAAATTTGGTACACAGGTACAGTAGCCCCAGACAAAAACATTCCTGCTTTTGAAAATTTGAAAAAGCTCCACGGCGCCCCCTAGAAAACGTGGTGCGCAGGCATTGGAATTTAACGAACTCCTCCCAGGATTTTTATCCCATCTCCACCAAATTGGCTGTGTGGCATCTGGACCCCTTCAGGATGAAAAGTTATTAAAATCTTCTGCCTCTGTCACACGGTGTGGGCGTGACAGGGCGGCCATTTTGAGCGTGTGGCCATGAAGTGTGAAATGCTCATAACTTGACTGCACATGGCCGAATATGAATGAAACTTGATATGCTTGATGACAGGCTATCCCTCAACACTGTGGCGCACTTAAACAGCTCCACAGCGCCCCCTACAAAATTTTAAAATTTCATATAAAATCACTGGTTTGTCGTACAGACATGAAATTTGGTACATGTGCAGAGCAGGATGAGACGAACACGAGTGCGTGCTTTAGACATTCCCATCGTCTCCACAGCGGCGTTGCGGGGGGGGGAGCGAGGGCCCGTCCGACGCTGCTTGCAGCTTTAATTTTTCTTACGCCAAATTGAACCCCAATTTGACCCCCTAAACATGCTCAAAAACTCCTCAAATTTTGCACACACATCAGGACTGGCGAAAAATTTGATATTTTTGGGGAATTACAAATATGAATGGCAAAATGACTCAATAGCGCCACCTTGAAAATTGGACTTTAGTGGAGTTAATACGGCTAGTTTCACGTACAGCTATGAAATTTGGTACACAGGTACAGTAGCCCAAGACAAAAACATTCCTGCTTTTAAAATTTCAAAAAAGCTCAACGGCGCCCCCTAGAGCACGTGGTGCGCAGGCATTGGAATTTAACGAACTCCTCCTAGGATTTTTTTCCGGTCTTCACCAAATTCACTGTGTGTCATCTGGACCCCTCCAGGATCAAAAGTTATTAAAATCTCGTGGCTATGTCACACAGTGTGGGCGTGGCATGGCGTCCATTTTCACCAATTTTGCCACATGGAATGAAATGAGTTTTGGAGGTGAAGGGATCCACCTAATATCACCAAATCCACACAAATCCTCACAAATCTCAAAAACTAATGTTTGATATACAATTCAAGAAGTGGCGTGTTCAAACGGCTCCACAGCGCCCCCTACAAATATTCAAATACTCATAAAAAACCACTGCTTTGACCTACAAACATGAAATTTGGTACACATGTATAGTCTATCCAGACAAACTGATCTGTACACTTGAAATTTCAATTGGCTTCACAGCGCCCCCTAGACAATGTGGTGCAGAGACATTGGAATTTAACGAACTCCTCCCAGGATTTTTATCCCATCTCCACCAAATTGGCTGTGTGGCATCTAAACCCCTTCAGGATGACAAGTTATTAAAATCTTGTGCCTCCGTCACATAGTGTGGGCGTGACAGGGCGGCCATTATGAGCGTGTGGACATGAAGTGTGAAATGCTCATAACTTGACTGCACATGGCCGAATATGAATGAAACTTGAAATGCTTGATGACAGCCTATCCCTCAACACTGTGGTGCACTCAAACAGCTCCACAGCGCCCCCTACAAAATTTTAAAATTTCATATAAAATCACTGGTTTGTCGTACAGACATGAAATTTGGTACATGTGCAGAGCAGGATGAGACGAACACGAGTGCATGCTTTACACATTCACATCGGTTCCACAGCGGCGTTGCGGGGGGGGAGCGAGGGCCCGTCCGACGCTGCTTGCAGCTTTAATTTTTCTTACGCCAAATTGAACCCCAATTTGGCCCCTAAACATGCTCAAAAACTCCCCAAATTTTGCACACACATCAGGACTGGCGAAACATTTGATATTTTGGGGGAATTGTACATATTAATGGCAAAATGACTCAATAGCGCCACCTTGAAAATTGGGCTTTCGTGGAGTTAATATGGCTAGTTTCACATAAACTCATGAAATTTGGTACACAGATACAGTAGCCCCAGACAAAAACAATCCTGCTTTTGAAATGTCACAAAAGCTCCACGGCGCCCCCTTGAAAACGTGGTGCGTAGGGATTGGAATTTTACGAACTCCTCCCAGGATTTTTATTCGGTCTTCACCAAATTCACTGTGTGTCATCTGGACCCCTCCAGGATCAAAAGTTATTAAAATCTCATGGCTGCGTCACATGGTGTGGGCGTGGCATGGCGGCCATTTTCACCAATTTTGCCACATGGAATGAAATGAGTTTTGGAGGTGAAGGGATCCACCTAATATCACCAAATCCACACAAATCCTCACAAACTCAAAAACTAATGTTTGATATACAATTCAGAAAGTGGCGTGTTCAAACAGCTCCACAGCGCCCCCTACAAATATTCAAATACTCATATAAAATCACTGCTTTAACGTACAAACATGAAATTTGGTACACATGTATAGTCTATCCAGACAAACAGTTGTGTACACTTGAAATTCCAATCAGCTCCACAGCGCCCCCTAGACAATGTGGTGCAGAGACATTGGAATTTAACGAACTCCTCCCAGGATTTTTATCCCATCTCCACCAAATTCGCTGTGTGGCTTCCAAACCCCTTCAGGATGAAAAGTTATTAAAATCTTGTGATTCCGTCACATGGTTTGGGCGTGACAGGACGGCCATTTTGAGCCTGTGGCCATGAAGTGTGAAATGCTCATAACTTGACTGCACATGGTCGAATATGAATAAACTTGATATGCTTGATGACAGGCTATCCCTCAACACTGTGGCGCACTCAAACAGCTCCACAGCGCCCCCTACAAAGTTTTAAAACTTCATATATAATCACTGGTTTTTCGTACAGACATGAAATTTGGTACATGTGCAGAGCAGGATGACAGGAACACGATTGCGTGCTTTACACATTCCGATCGTCTCCACAGCGGCGGTGCAGGGGGGAGTGAGGGCCCGTCCGACGCTGCTTGCAGCTTTAATTAGGGCCCGAGCACTACAGTGCGTAGGACCCTATTGTTCCTGTAGTGTTTGGCGGTTTGGCGGTTTGGCGGTTTCTTTTTCTTACGCCACTTTGAACCTCAATTTGACCCCCTACACCTGCTCATAAACTCCCCAAATTTGGCTCACACATCAGGACTGGTGAAAAATTTGATATTTTGGGGGAATTACACATATGAATGGCAAAATGACTCAATAGCGCCACCTAGAAAAATTGGGCTTTAGTGGAGTTAATACGGCTAGTTTCACGTTAACTCATGAAATTTGGTACACATGTACAGTAGCCCGAGACAAAGAAATTCCTGCTGTTGAAATTTGAAAAAAGCTCAACGGCGCCCCCTAGAGCACGTGGTGTGCAGGGATTGGAATTTAATGAACTCCTCCCAGGATTTTTATCCGATCTTCACCAAATTCGCTGTGTGGCATCTCTACTCATCCAGGATGAAAAGTTATTAAAATCTCGTGGCTGCGTCACACGGTGTGGGCGTGGCATGGCGGCCATTTTGAGCAAATTCGCCATGTGGAACGAAATGAGTTTTGGAGTTGAAGGGATCCATGTAAAATCACCAAATCCACAGAAATGCTCATTAATCTCAAAACCTAACGTTCAATATACAATTCAGGAGTGGACGTGTTCAAACGGCTCCACAGCGCCCCCTACAAATATTCAAATACTCATATAAAATCACTGCTTTATCCTACAAACATGAAATTTGGTGCATACATATAGTATCCCAAGACCAATAGATTTGCACGGTCAAAATTCCAATCGGCTCTACCGCGCCTCCTAGACAAGGTCGTGTGGAAAGCAGTGCGGTGAGGAGCGAGGGCCCGTCCGACGCTGCTTGCAGCTTTAATTAGGGCCCGAGCCCGAAAAAGGCAAAGGGCAGCGATCAGTGTGAAACACTGAACGCTGCCTTTGCCTTTCAGGGCAAAGGCCCTATTGTTCCTGCTCAGTTTCTTTCTTTCTTTCTTTATTAGGGCCCGAGCCCGAAAAAGGCAAAGGGCAGCGATCAGTGTGAAACACTGAACGCTGCCTTTGCCTTGCAGGGCAAAGGCCCTATTGTTCCTGCTCAGTTTCTTTCTTTCTTTCTTTCTTTCTTTCTTTCTTTCTTTCTTTCTTTCTTTCTTTCTTTTTCTTACGCCAAATTAACCCTCAATTTGACCACCTAAACATGCTCAAAAACTCCCCAAATTTTGCACACACATCAGGACTGGTGAAAAATTTGATATTTTGGGGGAATTACACATATGAATGGCAAAATGACTCAATAGCGCCACCTTGAAAATTGGACTTTAGTGGAGTTAATACGGCTAGTTTCACGTACAGCTATGAAATTTGGTACACAGGTACAGTAGCCCGAGACAAAAACATTCCTGCTTTTGAAATTTTGAAAAAGCTCCATGGCGCCCCCTAGAAAACGTGGTGCGCAGCCATTGGAATTTAACGAACTCCTCCTCGGATTTTTATCCGGTCTTCACCAAATTCGCTGTGTGTCATCTAAACCCTTCCAGGATGAAAAGTTATTAAAATCTTGTGGCTGCGTCACACAGTGTGGGTGTGGCATGATGGCCATTTTCACCAATTTTGCCACATGGAATGAAATGAGTTTTGGAGATGAAGGGATCCACCTAATATCACCAAATCCACACAAATCCTCATCAATCTCAAACGCTAAGGTTTAATATACAATTCATGAATGGACATGGTCAAACGGCTCCACAGCGCCCCCTGCAAATATTCAAATACTCATAAAAAATCACTGCTGTATCTTACAAACATGAAATTTAGTACATACATATAGAATCCCGAGTCCAACAAACTTGCACAGTTGAAATTCAAATCGGCTCTATAGCGCCCCCTAGAAAAAGTCGTGTGGAGACATTGGAATTTAACGAACTCCTCCCAGGATTTGTATCCACTCTTCACCAAATTCGCTGTGTGGCATCTAGACCCATCCAAGAAGAAAAGTTATTAAAATCTCGTGGCTGCGTAACACGGTGTGGGCGTGGCATGGCGGTAATTTTGAGCAAACTTGCCATGTTGAACGAAATGAGATTTGGAGGTGAAGGGATCCATGTAAAATCATCAAATCCACACAAATCCTCATTAATCTCAAGAACTAACATTTAATATGCAATTCATGAATGGATGTGGTCAAACGGCTCCACAGCGCCCCCTACAAATATTAAAATACTCATAAAAAATCACTGTTTTATTCTACAAACATGAAATTTGGAATATACACGTACAAACCCGAGACTAACAGATTTGCACAGTCGAAATTCCAATGAGCTCTACGGCGCCCCCTAGACAAAGTCATTTGGAGACATTGGAATTTAACGAACTCCTCCCAGGATTTTTATCCGATCTTCACCAAATTCGCTGTGTGGAATCTAGACCCTTCCAGGATGAAAAGTTATTAAAATCTCGTAGCTGCGTCACACGGCGTGGGCGTGGCATGGCGGCCATTTTGAGCGTGCGACCATGAAGTGTGAAATGCTCATAACTTCATTGCACATGATCAGATGTGAATGAAACTTGATATGTTTTATGACAGGCTACACATCAACACTTGGGCGCAGCAGAACAGCTCCACAGCGCCCCCTAGAAATTTCAAAAATTCATATAAAGTCACCGCTTTAACCTACAGACATGAAATTTGGTACATGTGCAGAGCAGTAACACAACTGTGAACTTTAGAGATTCCTATCATCTCCAGAGCGGCGGTGCGGGGGGGAGCGAGGGCCCGTTCGACGCTGCTTGCAGCTTTAATTAGGGCCCGAGCCCGAAAAGGCAAGGGCAGCGATCAGTGTGAAACACTGAACGCTGCCTTTGCCTTGCAGGGCAAAGGCCCTATTGTTCCTGCTCAGTTTCTTTCTTTCTTTCTTTCTTTTTCTTACGCCAAATTGAACCCCAATTTGACCCCCTAAACATGCTCAAAAACTCCTCAAATTTTGCACACACATCAGGACTGGTGAAAAATTTGATATTTTGGGGGAATTACACATATGAATGGCAAAATGACTCAATAGCGCCACCTTGAAAATTGGGCTTTAGTGGAGTTAATACGGCTAGTTTCACGTACAGCTATAAAATTTGGTACACAGGTACAGTAGCCCGAGACAAAAACATTCCTGCTTTTGAAATTTTGAAAAAGCTCCATGGCGCCCCCTAGAAAACGTGGTGCGCAGGCATTGGAATTTAACGAACTCCTCCTAGGATTTTTATCCGGTCTTCACCAAATTCACTGTGTGTCATCTGGACCCCTCCAGGATCAAAAGTTATTAAAATCTCGTGGCTATGTCACACAGTGTGGGCGTGGCATGGCGGCCATTTTCACCAATTTTGCCACATGGAATGAAATGAGTTTTGGAGGTGAAGGAATCCACCTAATATCACCAAATCCACACAAATCCTCATCAATCTCAAACGCTAAGGTTTAATATACAATTCATGAATGGACATCTTCAAACGGCTCCACAGCGCCCCCTGCAAATATTCAAATACTCATAAAAAGTCACTGCTGTATCCTACAAACATGAAATTTGGTACAGACATATAGAATCCCGAGTCCAACAAATTTGCACAGTCGAAATTCCAATCGGCTCTATAGCGCCCCCTAGAAAAAGTCATGTGGAGACATTGGAATTTAATGAACTCCTCCCAGGATTTGTATCCAATCTTCACCAAATTCGCTGTGTGGCATCTAGACCCTTCCAGGATAAATAGTTATTAAAATCTCGTAGCTGCGTCACACGGCGTGGACGTGGCATGGCGGCCATTTTGAGCGTGCGACCATGAACTGTGAAATGCTCATAACTTCATTCCACATGATCAGATGTGAATGAAACTTGAAATGTTTTATGACAGACTATCCATCAACACTTGGGTGCAGCCAAACAGCTCGACAGCGCCCCCTAGAAATTTCAAAAATTCATATAAAATCACCGCTTTAACCTACAGACATGAAATTTGGTACATGTGCAGAGCAGTAACACAACTGTGTACTTTAAAGATTCCCATCGTCTCCACAGCGGCGTTGCGGGGGGGGAGCGAGGGCCCGTCCGACGCTGCTTGCAGCTTTAATTAGGGCCCGAGCCCGAAAACGCAAAGGGCAGTGATCAGTGTGAAACACTGAACGCTGCCTTTGCCTTGCAGGGCAAAGGCCCTATTGTTCCTGCTCTGTTTGTTTCTTGGTTTCTTTGTTTCTTTTTCTTACGCCACTTTGAACCCCAATTTGACCCCCTAAACATGCTCAAAAACTCCTCAAATTTTACACACACATCAGGACTGGCGAAAAATTTGATATTTTGGGGGAATTACACACATGAATGGCAAAATGACTCAATAGCGCCACCTTAAAAATTGGGCTTTAGTGGAGTTAATACGGCTAGTTTCACATACAGCTATGAAATTTGGTACACAGGTACAGTAGCCCGAGACAAAAACATTCCTGCTTTTGAAATTTTGAAAAAGCTCCACGGCGCCCCCTAGAAAACGTGGTGCGCAGTTATTGGAATTTAACGAACTCCTCCTAGGATTTTTATCCGGTCTTCACCAAATTCGCTGTTTGGCATCTAGACCCCTCCAGGATGAAAAGTTATTAAAATCTTGTGGCTGCGTCACACGGTGTGGGCGTGGCATGGCAGCCATTTTCACCAATTTTGCCACATGGAATGAAATGAGTTTTGGAGGTGAAGAGTTCCACCTAATATCACCAATTCCACACAAATCCTCATCAATCTCAAACACTAAGGTTTAATATACAATTCATGAATGGACATGGTCAAACGGCTCCACAGCGCCCCCTGCAAATATTCAAATACTCATAAAAAATCACTGCTGTATCCTACAAACATGAAATTTGGTACATCCATATAGAATCCCGAGTCCAACAAATTTGTACAGTTGAAATTCAAATCGGCTCTATGGCGCCCCCTAGAAAAGGTCGTGTGGAGACATTGGAATTTAACGAACTCCTCCCAGGATTTGTATCCAATCTTCACCAAATTGGCTTTGTGGCATCTAGATCCATCCAAGATGAAAAGTTATTAAAATCTCGTGGCTGCGTCACACGGTGTGGGCCTGGCATGACGGTAATTTTAAACAAACTTGCCATGTTGAACAAAATGAGTTTTGGAGGTGAAGGGATCCATGTAAAATCACCAAATCCACACAAGTCCTCATTAATCTCAAGAACTAATGTTTAATATGCAATTCATGAATGGACGTCGTCAAACGGCTCCACAGCGCCCCCTACAAATATTCAAATACTCGTAAAAAATCACTGCTGTATCCTACAAACATGAAATTTGGAATATACACATACAAACGCGAGACTAAAAGATTTGCACAGTCGAAACTCCAATGAGCTCTACGGCGCCCCCTAGACAAAGTCATTTGGAGACATTGGAATTTAACGAACTCCTCCCAGGATTTTTATCCGATCTTCACCAAATTCGCTGTGTGGAATCTAGACCCTTCCAGGATGAAAAGTTATTAAAATCTCGTAGCTGCGTCACACGGCGTGGGCGTGGCATGGCGGCCATTTTGAGCGTGCGACCATGAACTGTGAAATGCTCATAACTTCATTGCACATGATCAGATGTGAATGAAACTTGAAATGTTTTATGACAGGCTACACATCAACACTTGGGCGCAGCAGAACAGCTCCACAGCGCCCCCTAGAAATTTCAAAAATTCATATAAAATCACCGCTTTAACCTACAGACATGAAATTTGGTACATGTGCAGAGCAGTAACACAACTGTGAACTTTAGAGATTCCTATCATCTCCAGAGCGGCGGTGCGGGGGGGAGCGAGGGCCCGTTCGACGCTGCTTGCAGCTTTAATTAGGGCCCGAGCCCGAAAAGGCAAGGGCAGCGATCAGTGTGAAACACTGAACGCTGCCTTTGCCTTGCAGGGCAAAGGCCCTATTGTTCCTGCTCTGTTTGTTTGGCGGTTTCTTTATTAGGGCCCGAGCCCGAAAAGGCAAAGGGCAGCGATCAGTGTGAAACACTGAACGCTGCCTTTGCCTTGCAGGGCAAAGGCCCTATTGTTCCTGCTCAGTTTCTTTCTTTCTTTCTTTCTTTCTTTATTTTTCTTACGCCAAATTGAACCCCAATTTGACCCCCTAAACATGCTCAAAAACTCCTCAAATTTTGCACACACATCAGGACTGGTGAAAAATTTGATATTTTGGGGGAATTACACATATGAATGGCAAAATGACTCAATAGCGCCACCTTGAAAATTGGGCTTTAGTGGAGTTAATACGGCTAGTTTCACGTACAGCTATGAAATTTGGTACACAGGTACAGTAGCCCCAGACAAAAACATTCCTGCTTTTGAAATTTTGAAAAAGCTCCACGGCGCCCCCTAGAAAACGTGGTGCGCAGGCATTGGAATTTAACGAACTCCTCCTAGGATTTTTATCCGGTCTTCACCAAATTCACT
Organism: Dascyllus trimaculatus; assembly: GCA_024666655.1. NCBI lineage: Eukaryota > Metazoa > Chordata > Actinopteri > Pomacentridae > Dascyllus > Dascyllus trimaculatus. Next base: position 449,139 of record CM045453.1, on the reverse strand, counting down.
GTGTGTCATCTGGACCCCTCCAGGATCAAAAGTTATTAAAATCTCGTGGCTATGTCACACAGTGTGGGCGTGGCATGGCAGCCATTTTCACCAATTTTGCCACATGGAATGAAATGAGTTTTGGAGGTGAAGGGATCCACCTAATATCACCAAATCCACACAAATCCTCATCAATCTCAAACGCTAAGGTTTAATATACAATTCATGAATGGACATCTTCAAACGGCTCCACAGCGCCCCCTGCAAATATTCAAATACTCATAAAAAGTCACTGCTGTATCCTACAAACATGAAATTTGGTACAGACATATAGAATCCCGAGTCCAACAAATTTGCACAGTCGAAATTCCAATCGGCTCTATAGCGCCCCCTAGAAAAAGTCATGTGGAGACATTGGAATTTAATGAACTCCTCCCAGGATTTGTATCCAATCTTCACCAAATTCGCTGTGTGGCATCTAGACCCTTCCAGGATAAATAGTTATTAAAAGCTCGTAGCTGCGTCACACGGCGTGGGCGTGGCATGGCGGCCATTTTGAGCGTGCGACCATGAACTGTGAAATGCTCATAACTTCATTCCACATGATCAGATGTGAATGAAACTTGAAATGTTTTATGACAGGCTATCCATCAACACTTGGGCGCAGCCAAACAGCTCGACAGCGCCCCCTAGAAATTTCAAAAATTCATATAAAATCACCGCTTTAACCTACAGACATGAAATTTGGTACATGTGCAGAGCAGTAACACAACTGTGTACTTTAAAGATTCCCATCGTCTCCACAGCGGCGTTGCGGGGGGGGAGCGAGGGCCCGTCCGACGCTGCTTGCAGCTTTAATTAGGGCCCGAGCCCGAAAAGGCAAAGGGCAGTGATCAGTGTGAAACACTGAACGCTGCCTTTGCCTTGCAGGGCAAAGGCCCTATTGTTTCTGCTCTGTTTGTTTCTTGGTTTCTTTGTTTCTTTTTCTTACGCCACTTTGAACCCCAATTTGACCCCCTAAACATGCTCAAAAACTCCTCAAATTTTGCACACACATCAGGACTGGCGAAAAATTTGATATTTTGGGGGAATTACACACATGAATGGCAAAATGACTCAATAGCGCCACCTTAAAAATTGGGCTTTAGTGGAGTTAATACGGCTAGTTTCACATACAGCTATGAAATTTGGTACACAGGTACAGTAGCCCGAGACAAAAACATTCCTGCTTTTGAAATTTTGAAAAAGCTCCACGGCGCCCCCTAGAAAACGTGTTGCGCAGTTATTGGAATTTAACGAACTCCTCCTAGGATTTTTATCCGGTCTTCACCAAATTCGCTGTTTGGCATCTAAACCCCTCCAGGATGAAAAGTTATTAAAATCTTGTGGCTGCGTCACACGGTGTGGGCGTGGCATGGCAGCCATTTTCACCAATTTTGCCACATGGAATGAAATGAGTTTTGGAGGTGAAGAGTTCCACCTAATATCACCAATTCCACACAAATCCTCATCAATCTCAAACACTAAGGTTTAATATACAATTCATGAATGGACATGGTCAAACGGCTCCACAGCGCCCCCTGCAAATATTCAAATACTCATAAAAAATCACTGCTGTATCCTACAAACATGAAATTTGGTACATCCATATAGAATCCCGAGTCCAACAAATTTGTACAGTTGAAATTCAAATCGGCTCTATGGCGCCCCCTAGAAAAGGTCGTGTGGAGACATTGGAATTTAACGAACTCCTCCCAGGATTTGTATCCAATCTTCACCAAATTGGCTTTGTGGCATCTAGATCCATCCAAGATGAAAAGTTATTAAAATCTCGTGGCTGCGTCACACGGTGTGGGCGTGGCATGACGGTAATTTTGAGCAAACTTGCCATGTTGAACAAAATGAGTTTTGGAGGTGAAGGGATCCATGTAAACTCACCAAATCCACACAAGTCCTCATTAATCTCAAGAACTAATGTTTAATATGCAATTCATGAATGGACGTCGTCAAACGGCTCCACAGCGCCCCCTACAAATATTCAAATACTCGTAAAAAATCACTGCTGTATCCTACAAACATGAAATTTGGAATATACACATACAAACGCGAGACTAAAAGATTTGCACAGTCGAAATTCCAATGAGCTCTACGGCGCCCCCTTGACAAAGTCATTTGGAGACATTGGAAGTTAACGAACTCCTCCCAGGATTTTTATCCGATCTTCACCAAATTCGCTGTGTGGCATCTAGACCCTTCTAGAATGAAAAGTTATTAAAATCTCGTAGCTGCCTCACATGGTGTGGGCGTGGCATGGCGGCCATTTTGAGCGTGCGACCATGAACTGTGAAATGCTCATAACTTCATTGTTCATGATCAGATGTGAATGAAACTTATATTATATGTTTTATGACAGGCTATCCATCAACACTTGGGCGCAGCCAAACAGCTCGACAGCGCCCCCTAGAATTTTCAAAAATTCATATAAAATCACCGCTTTAACCTACAGACATGAAATTTGGTACATGTGCAGAGCAGTAACACAACTGTGTACTTTAGAGATTCCTATCATCTCCACAGCGGCGGTGCGGGGGGGAGCGAGGGCCCGTTCGACGCTGCTTGCAGCTTTAATTTTTCTTACGCCAAATTAAACCCCTGGGAGACGCGTATGCTAGCATACGCGTTTCCCAGGCCCAAAGGGCTGGGAACCCTATTGTTTTCGTTCAGATTTTTATTTTCCCTTTTTATTTTTCCGTTGATAAAAGTAGTGCTGCAGGCTATACCGTGCAAGGGAGGGTGGTGTAATTTGGAGGGTTGGTCCAGACCCCTGCCCTCACCTCAGATGCAAATAATTGCACATGTTTGCCAGCAGGGGGCGCTATAACCAAACTCAACACGTTTTGGGTTATAATTCCCACACCGTGTGTCGCACATTCAAAAACCTCATATCCACAGATTGCTTGAACAGCACTAAATCATCCGGGATAAGCCACGCCCATTTCCGCCTATAATTTTTTTTTGCAACATGGCAAAAACTGGAAAACGGACTTTTTCGAACTCCTCCTTGGGTTTTTGTACAATCAGCGTGAAACTTGGCACGTACAGTCTTCAGTTGGACCTGATCTAAAGTTATCAAAAGAATTTTGTTCTGTCTAAATATGCGCAAATTATTAATGCATAAATTTTTATAGCTAGCTATAAAAACGCAAACTGTCGCATATCTTGGTCAAAAGAAATGCTAATAACACCAAACCTGAGATGTCATGTTGTCATGTGACTGTGGGGGTATGAGCTAAATTTGGCTCATGTTGGCCACTAGGGGGCGCTGCAACAATGGGAAATTTATATCTTTTAAACGGCAAGAGCAATTTTTCCCAAATTTGGTAGGTATGACGCTGGGTCACTCCTGAGGCCATATCTTAACGTTATTCATGAATGGTCAAAGTGGGCGTGGCTTTTTACAAGATAAACAACAAAGATTTATTTCAGCTCAAGCATAATGCTGAGGACTGTGAAAATTACAGGGTATATATAGAAGAGCACACAGACCACCCACACCAAAAATTGTGCATCTACTCCACTAGGTGGCGCTATAACGGTTGCAAACGCACTTTGGCCTGTAACTTTCACTTTTTAAATCACATCTTCGTAAACTTTATATCTACGTGTTCCCTAAATAGTGTCGCATCTTCCGACATAGGCCACGCCCACTTCCGGTGCACATTCCTCTTTGTACATCAGTACACATCCAAAACCTACTTTTTCGAACTCCTCCTACAGTTTAAACTCCATCTGCACCAAACTTTGCACATGCAATCTCCAGATGTGCTTGAGCAAATGTTATCAAAAGAATTTTGCTACTTCAAAAAATGTGCGAATTATAAATACACAATTTTTCTGCTAGCTGAAAAGCACATACTGTTGGATAATTTTGTCAACGTGAAAGCTATCCACATTGAACTCAACTCACTTGTGTCAGAGCTCTTCCCATTACCATTACAACACTGCTGGTGAGACGTTGGCCGGTATCCTGACGCTTGCCCCGTGCCCCGTGGTCCCTCTGGGCGGACTTCCATGGGCTCCTCGGGACCTGGGGACCGAGTCGCACAAGGGGGCTTGGCCCCCTTTCATAACTGCTTGCAGTTCTAGTTTATTTTTGTAATCATAATACTCAATATTTGATAAGATCTACAGGGCTCATATGATCAACACCAAACTCGTAGGAATATCAGGTAACCATGACAGAAACCTTCCAAAAAATGTTCAGCATAGTTTGCTCTTCCTGTACCAAGATTAGCAGCAAACATGCATCTGAATGTAAATCACAGAATGGTCATTATGTAAGTGAATGAAACTACATGTGCAGGGCTTGAAGTTTGAGGGTGTTTGAAATTCACACCTCAGATTGTTTTATGTGACAGGGTCTGATGTTATCCACAACTGGTACAAATTTGGGGACTGTAGATCAAACTAAAGTGTTTGAAAAAGGGCCCCAAAATTGTGTGCGTGCTTGCGTGCGTGCATGCGTGTGTGCATTCGGGCTACTTGGAGGGGGCGGGGAGGCGATGAGGGGGGTGTGGCAGTGGTGAAGGCAGTGAAATTAGCACACAAGGCAATAACAAACAATATATGAATTTCCAAATGAACATAGATGTTACTATGTATACTGCCGCAGCGTTTGCCATCATTCGTTCCCCTACAACTTCTGTTTCCGTGTTTCTTACTGTAAATCCTGGGGTTCAGATAGTATCTTAGTATTAACTAGTGCTGTCAATTGATTAAAATATTTAATCGCGATTAATCGCATGAATGTCAGAGTTAACTTGTGATTAATCGCAAATTAATCATACATTTTTTTTATCTATTCTAAATGTCCCTTGAATTATCATTTTAATACTCTTATCACCATTGTCGCCTGGTTTTGACGAGGAGGAGGCGGAGAATTGGCATCAGCTGTGTGTTTGGCCATCAATGGTATTTCAGACTGGATGTGCTACGATGATAATTCAGTTCACACTGACAATACACATACATAACTTCGGTCTTGTCAATTGTAGGGCTGGACCCGAATATCTGGATATCTGAATATTCAGTCGTTGTGGTGGTATCCGAATCATCAATTTTTGAGATTTTGAGAGCACAAGGTTAAGTTTGTTGGACGCGGAAAAGGAGCCGACAGAAAGGCACAGCGAGGACACTGCTGCCATGTCACACACCCCCACTCCCCACCCCCCCACCACGTTAATCTCACGATAAAAAAATTTGACGCACTAGTAGTAACCATAAAAATTAGAGATGGTGTACTTCTAGTCAAGAATAAATCTACTCCACCTTAGTCACTGATGTAACCTGTACGTGGTTGCTTACATTCCAACTAGCTGTGGGTTGCAAACTGGACCCGACAAATTTCCCAGACATCTAGAGTTATTCATAATTATCAAATTAACTAATAATAACTTTAAATAATATGACTTCATTTTTTACAAGTCCTCCACCTCCTCTTTGGTGGCTAACGGGTCAACCTCCAGTGAGGTTTTATTCTTTATATCGGTGTCCTCCAGCCACTCCACCCTCTTCTCCACGTCCACCTTGCATGAAATTCGTGAAGAAAGTTTACCCTCAAAATGGGGTACTACTCTGTGAAAAAGAGAAAAGACAGCCAATTTAACTAAATATGTTCATCAATTGGATTTCTGACTAATTATTAACTCAATAATTATAAAATGATTGCCATGTCTATATAATAATGGTAGAACAATTTTGGGGTTCTCCACAGAGAAGCGTGAACCATGTTTTATGTTACTTTTTTTGTTAATTCTACAGGGGAAGTGCACAATAAAATGTAACTGAATCATAGTTAATAAATAGCAATTTGCATTTCTTGTCACTGGCATGTAAAACCTAAAATGAATAGCATGTATATTCAATAAAGCATTGATTCATATGAAGGCCAATTAAAACAAAATATAAAACTAGAACTGCAAGCAGTTATGAAAGGGGGCCAAGCCTCCTTGTGTGACTCGGTCCCCAGGTCTCGCGGAGCCCACTGAAGTCCACCCAGAAGGACCACGGGCACAGGGCGAGCGTCAGGATACCAGCCAATGTCTCACCAGCAGTGTTGTAATGGTAATGGGAAGAGCACCGGAAGCCTAAACGACTGAATGTGTTAGCTGTAACAAGTCACGCCCACTTTGACCAAACATTACTAAATTGTACGGCTGGCCTCGTGAGCAGCCCACATCATGCTCACCAAATTTGGTGCCAATCTGATCAACTTTCATGTTGCTTGAAGTTTTCCTGTTTGTAGCGCCCCTATAGGCCAATTTGACCCAAATTTGGCACAGAGCCTCTGGTTGACATCTGACACAAGTGAGTTGAGTTCAATGTGGATAGCTTTCACATTGACAAAAATATGCAACAGTATGTGCTTTTTAGCTAGCAGAAAAAAATGTGTATTTATAACTCGCACATTTTTTGGAGTAGCAAAATTGTTTTAATAACTTTTGCTCAAGCACATCTGGAGATTATATGTGCAAAGTTTGGTGCAGATGGAGTTTAAACTGTAGGAGGAGTTGGAAAAAGTAGGTTTTTGATGTGTATTGACGTACAAAGAGAAATGTGCACTGGAAGTGGGCATGACCTATGTCAGAAGATGCAACAGTATTTAGGGAACACACAGATATAAAGTTTACCAAGACGTGATTTTTTACAGGCCAAAGTGCATTTGCAACCGTTATAGCGCCACCTAGTGGAGTAGATGCACAATTTTTGGTGTGGGTGGTCTGTGTGCTCTTCTATATATACCGTGTAAATTTCACAGTCCTCAGCATAATATTTGAGCTGAAATAAATGTTTGTTGTTTATCTTGTAATAAGCCACGCCCACTTTGACCATTCATGAATAACATTAAGATATGGCCTCAGGAGTGACCTAGCATCATACTTACCAAATTTGGGAAAAATAGGTCTTGCCATTTAAAAGATATAAATTCCCCATAGTTGCAGCGCCCCCTAGTGGCCAACATGAGCCAAGTTTGGCTCATAACTCCACAGTCACATCACAACATGAGATCCCAGGTTTAGTGTTATTAGGGCCCGAAGCACTACAGTGCGTAGGACCCTATTGTTCCTCTAGTTAGAATTTCTTTTGACCAAGATATGGAACAGTTGGCGTTTTTATAGCTAGCTATAAAAATGTATGCGTTAATAATTTGCGCATATTTAAACGGCACAAAATTCTTTGGATAACTTTAGATCAGGTCTAACTGAAGACTGTACTGCCAAGTTTCACGCTGATTGGACAAAAACCCTAGGAGGAGTTCGAAAAAGTATGTTTTCCAGTTTTTGCCATTTTGCGAAAAAAAAAATTATAGGCAGAAATGGGCGTGGCTTATCCCAGATGATTCAGTGCTATTCAGGGAATCTGTGGATATAAGGTTTTTGAATGTGCGACATACGGTGTGGGAGTTATAATCCAAAACGTGTTGACTTTTGTTATAGCGCCCCCTGCTGGCAAACATGTGCAATTTCTTGCATATGAGGTGAAGGCAGGGGTCTGGACCAACCCTCCAAATTGCACCACCCTCCCTTCCATGGTGTGGCCTGCAGCACTACTTTTATCAACGGAAAAATAAAAAGGGAGGAAAATAATTAAGGCTGCAAGCAACGTCGAACAGGCCCTCGCCCCCTCAACACACACACACACACACACACCGCCGCTGTGGAGACGATTGGAATGTCTGAAGCACGCAATTGTGTTTGTCTTATCTTGCCCTGCACATGTACCAAATTTCATGTCTGTAGGACAAAGCAGTGATTTGATATGAATTTTGAAATTTCTAGGGAGCGCTGTGGAGATGTTTGGCCATGCCCAAGTGTTGAGGGATAGCCTGTTTTCAAGCATATCAAGTTTCATTCACATCTTATCATGTAGTGGAGTTATGAGCATTTCACACTTCATGGTCACAGGCTCAAAATAGCCGCCCTGCCACGCCCACACCGTGTGACGCAGCCACAAGGTTTTAATAACTTTTCATCCTGAAGGGGTCTAGATGTCACACAGACAATTTGGTGAAGATCGGGTAAAAATGCTGGGAGGAGTTCATTAAATTCCAATGCCTGCGCACCACGTGATCTAGGGGGTGCCGTTGAGCTTTTTTGAAATTTCAAAAGCAGGATTGTTTTTGTCTTGGGCTACTGTACCTGTGAATCGAATTTCATAGCTGTAAGTAAAACTAGCCGTATTAACTCCATTAAAACCCAATTTTCAAGGTGGCGCTGCTGAGCCATTTTCAGATTCATATGTGCAAGTCCCCTAAAATATCCAATTTTTCGCCAGTCCTGATGTGTGTGCAAAATTTGGGGAGTTTTTGAGCATGTTTAGGGAGTCAAATTGGGGTTCAAATTGCCATAAGAAAAATTAAACGACACGACTTTGTCTAGGGGGCGCAGGAGAGCCGATTAGAATTTTGACTGTGCAAATCTGTTGGTCTTGGGATACTATATGTGTGTACCAAATTTCATGTTTGTAGGATAAAGCAATGATTTTATATGAGTATTTGAATATTTGTAGGGGGCGCTGTGGAGCCGTTTGACCACGCCCATTTCTGAATTGTATATTAAATATTAGGTCTTGAGATTAATGAGGTTTTGTGTGGATTTGGTGATTTTACATGTATCACTTCACCTCCAAAACCCATTTCGTTCCACATGGTGATTTTGTTCAAAATGGCCGCCATGCCACGCCCACACCGTGTGACGCAGCCACAAGATTTTAATAACTTTTCATCCTGGAGGGGTCTAGATGCCACTCAGCGAATTTGGTGAAGATCGAACAAAAATCCTGGGAGGAGTTCGTTAATTTCCAATGCCTGCGCACGTGTTCCATTGTACAATGTTAAGCTTTTTGTTCAAAATGGCCGCCATGCCACGCCCACACCGTGTGACGCAGCCACAAGATTTTAATAACTTTTCATCCTGGATGAGTAGAGATGCCACACAGCGAATTTGGTGAAAATCGGACAAAAATCCTGGGAGGAGTTCGTTAAATTCCAATGCCTGCACACTACGTGCTCTAGGGGGCGCCGTTGAGCCTTTTTTGACATTTTAAAAGCAGGAATGTTTTTGTCTGGGGCTACTGTACCTGTGTACCAAATTTCATGAGTTTACGTGAAACTAGCCGTATTAACTCCACTAAAGCCCAATTTTCTAGGTGGCGCTATTGAGTCATTTTGCCATTCATATGTGTAATTCCCCCAAAATATCAAATTTTTCACCAGTCCTGATGGGTGTGCCAAATTTGGGGAGTTTTTGAGCATGTTTAGGGGGTCAAATTGGGGTTCAAAGTGGCGTAAGAAAAAGAAACCGCCAAACCGCCACACCGCCAAACCGCCATCCCGCCATCCCCCCAAAGAAACACTACAGGAACAATAGGGTCCTACGCACTGTAGTGCTTCGGGCCCTAATTAAAGCTGCAAGCAGCGTCGAACGGGCCCTCGCTCCCCCCCACACCACCGCTATGCAGACGATCGGAATGTTTATAGCACGCAATTGTGTTTGTGTCATCCTGTTCTGCACATGTACCAAATTTCATGTCTGTAGGACAAACCAGTGTTTTAATATGATTTTTTTAATATTCTAGGGGGCGCTGTGTAGGACAAACCAGTGATTTTATATGAATTTTTGAAATTTGTAGGGGGCGCTGTGGAGCTGTTTGGCCACGCACAAGTGTTGAGGGATAGCCTGTCATCAAGCATATCAAGTTTGATTCACATCTTATCATGTACAGTCAAGTTGTGAGCATGTCACACTTCATGGCCACACACTCAAAATGGCTGCCCTGTCACGCCCACATCATGTGGTGCAGCCACGAGAATTTAATAACTTTTCATCCTGGAGCGGTCTAGAAGCCACACAGCCAATTTCATCAGAATCAGATAAAAATCCTGAGAGGAGTTCGTTAAATTCCAATATCTCCACATGACCTCGTCTAGGGGGCACTATGGAGCCGATTGGAATTTCAAGTGTGCAGATCTGTTTGTACTGGGATATTGTGCATGTGTACCAAATTTCATGTGTGTACAATACCGTAGTACATTTTTATGAGTATTGGAACATTTGTAGGGGGCGCTGTGGAGCTGTTTGACCACGCCCATTCCTGTATTGTATATCAAACATTAGTTTTTCAGATTAATGAGGATTTGAGTCGATTTGGTGATTTTACGTGGATCCTTTCACCTCCAAAATCCATTTCGTTCCACATGGCGAATTTGCTCAAAATGGTCGCCATGCCACGCCCACACCGTGTGACGCAGCCACAAGATTTTAATAACTTTTCATCCTGGAGGGGTCTAGATGCCACACAGCGAATTTGGTAAAGATGGGACAAAAATCCTGGAAAGAGTTTGTTAAATTCCAATGCCTGCGCACCACGTGTTCCATTGTACAATGATAAGCTTTTTTGTTCAAAATGGCCGCCATGCCACGCCCACACCGTGTGACGCAGCCACAGGATTTTAATAACTTTTCATCCTGGAGGAATCTAGATGCCATGAAGCGAATTTGGTGAAGATCGGGTAAAGATCCTGGAAGGAGTTTGTTAAATTCCAATGCCTGCGCACCACGTGTTCCATTGTACAATGATAAGCTTTTTTGTTCAAAATGGCCGCCATGCCACGCCCACACCGTGTGACGCAGCCACAGGATTTTAATAACTTTTATTCCTGGAGGAATCTAGATGCCACGAAGCGAATTTGGTGAAGATCGGGTAAAAATCCTGGGAGGAGTTTGTTAAATTCCAATGCCTGCGCATCCCGTGTTCTATGGGGCGCCATGGAGCTTTTTTGTTCAAAATGGCTGCCATGCCACTAGGAAAAGTTCGTTAAATTCCAATGCCTGCACACACCGTGTTCTAGGGGACGCCATTAAGCTTTTTTGTTCAAAATGTCCACCATGCCACGCCCACACCATGTGACGCAGCCACAAAATTTTAATAATTTTTCATCCTGGAGGAATCGAGATGCCACACACCGAATTTGGTAAAGATGGGACAAAAATCCTGGAAGGAGTTTGTTAAATTCCAATGCCTGCGCACCACGTGTTCCATTGTGCAATGATAAGCTTTTTTGTTCAAAATGGCCGCCATGCCACGCCCACACCGTGTGACGCAGCCACAGGATTTTAATAACTTTTATTCCTGGAGGAATCTAGATGCCACGAAGCGAATTTGGTGAAGATTGGGTAAAAATCCTGGGAGGAGTTTGTTAAATTCCAATGCCTGCGCATCCCGTGTTCTATGGGGCGCCATGGAGCTTTTTTGTTCAAAATGGCCGCCATGCCACGCCCACACCGTGTGACGCAGCCACAAGATTTTAATAACTTTTCATCCTGGAGGGGTTTAGATGCCAGCAAGCCAATTTGGTGAAGATGGGACAAAAATCCTGGGAGGAGTTCAATAAATTCCAATGCCGACACACAGCTTTTTCTAAGGGGCACCGTTGAGCTTTTTTCTTCAAAATGGCCGCCATGCCACGCCCACACCATGTGACATATCCACGAGATTTTAATAACTTTTCATCCTGGAGGGGTCTACATGCCACACAGCAAATTTTGTGAAGATGGGACAAAAATCCTAGGAGGAGTTTGTTAAATTCCAATGCCTGCACACACCGTGTTCTAGGGGACGCCACTAAGCTTTTTTGTTCAAAATGTCCACCAGGCCACGCCCACACCGTGTGACGCAGCCACAAGATTTTAATAACTTTTCATCCTGGAGGGGTCTACATGCCACACAGCGAATTTGGTAAAGATGGGACAAAAATCCTGGAAGGAGTTTGTTAAATTCCAATGCCTGCGCACCACGTGTTCCATTGTACAATGATAAGCTTTTTTGTTCAAAATGGCCGCCATGCCACGCCCATACCGTGTGACGCAGCCACAAGATTTTAATAACTTTTCATCCTGGAGGAATCTACATGCCACGAAGCGAATTTGGTGAAGATCGGGTAAAAATCTTGGGAGGAGTTTGTTAAATTCCAATGCCTGCGCACCACGTGTTCGATGGGGCGCCATGGAGCTTTTTTGTTCAAAATGGCCGCCATGCCACGCCCACACCGTGTGACGCAGCCACAAGATTTTAATAACTTTTCATCCTGAAGGGGTCTAGATGCCACACAGTGAATTTGGTGAAGATGGGACAAAAATCCTGGGAGAAGTTCAATAAATTCCAATGCCTGCGCACCACGTGGTTCAGGGGGCGCCGTTTAGCTTTTTTGTTCAAAATGGCCGGCATGCCACGCTCACACCGTGTGGCACAGCCACAAGATTTTAATAACTTTTCATCCTGGAGGAGTCTAGATGCCACAGAGCGACTTTGGTGAAGATTGAACAAAAATCCTGGGAGGAGTTCGCTAAATTCCAATGCCTGTGCACAACGTGTTCAAGGGGGGGCGGTTAAGCTTTTTTGTTCAAAATGGCCGCCATGCCACGCCGTGTCCCATTGTACAATGTCAAGCTTTTTTGTTCAAAATGGCCGCCATGCCACGCCCACACCGTGTGACGCAGCCACAAGATTTTAATAACTTTTCATTCTGGAGGGGTGTAGATGTCACACAGACAATTTGGTGAAGATCGGACAAAGATCTTGGGAGGAGTTCGTTAAATTCCAATGCCTGCGCACCACGTGTCCTAGTTGGCGCTGTTTAGCTTTTTTGTTCAAAATGGCCGCCATGCCACGCCCACACCGTGTGACACAGCCACAAGATTTTAATAACTTTTCATCCTGGAGGGGTTTACATGCCACACAGGGTATTTGGTGAAAATCGGACAAAAATCCTAGGAGGAGTTCGTTAAATTCCAATGCCTGCGCACCACGTGTTCTAGTTGGCGCTGTTTAGTTTTTTTGTTCAAAATGGCCGCCATGCCACACCCACACCGTGTTACGCAGCCACAAGATTTCAATAACTTTTAATCCTGGAGGGGTCTAGATGCCACACAGCCAATTTTGTGAAGATGGGACAAAAATCCTGGGAGGATTTTATTAAATTCCAATGCCTGCGCACCACGTGTTCTATGGTGCGCCGTGGAGCTTTTTTGTTCAAAATGGCCGCCAGGCCACGCCCACACCGTGTGACGCAACCGCAAGATTTTAATAACTTTTCATCCTAGAGGGGTCTAGATGCCACACAGCCAATTTGGTGAAGATCGGCCAAAAATCCTGGGAGGAGTTCGTTAAATTCCAATGCCTGCGCACCACGTGTTCTATGGGGTGCCATGGAGCTTTTTTGTTCAAAATGGCCGCCATGCCACCCCCACACCGTGTGACGTATCCACGAGATTTTAATAACTTTTAATCCTGGATGGCCCTAGATGCCACACACCGAATTTGGTGAAGATCGGGTAAAAATCCTGGGAGGAGTTCGTTAAATTCCAATAACTGCACACCACGTGTTCCAGGGGGCGCCCTTTAGCTTTTTTGTTCAAAATGGCCGCCATGCCACGCCCACACCGTGTGACGCAGCCACAAGATTTTAATAACTTGTCATCCTTGAGGGGTGCAGATGCCACACAGCGAATTTGGTGAAGATCGGACAAAAATCCTGGGAGGAGTTCGTTAAATTCCAATGCCTGCGCACAACGTGTTCCATTGTACAATGTTTAGCTTTTTTGTTCAAAATGGCCGCCATGCCACGCCCACACCGTGTGATGCAGCCACAAGATTTTAATAACTTTTCATCCTGGAGGGGTCTAGATGCCACACAGCGAATTTGGTGAAGATCGAACAAAAATCCTGGGAGGAGTTCGTTAAATTCCAATGCCTGCGCACAGCATTTTCTAGGGGGTGCCATTGAGATTTTTTGTTCAAAATGGCCGCCATGCCACGCCCACACCATGTGACGTATCCACGAGATTTTAATAACTTGTCATCCTTGAGGGGTGCAGATGCCACACAGCGAATTTGGTGAAGATCGGACAAAAATCCTGAGAGGAGTTCGTTAAATTCCAATGCCTGCGCACAATGTGTTCCATTGTACAATGTTAAGCTTTTTTGTTCAAAATGGCCGCGATACCACGCCCACACCTTGTGACGCAGCCACAAGAATTTAATAACTTTTCATCCTGGAGGGGTTTAGATGCCACAGAGCGAATTTGGTGAAGATCGGACAAAAATCCTGGGAGGAGTTCGTTAAATTCCAATGCCTGCCCACCACGTGTTGAAGTGGGCGAGGTTAAGCTTTTTTGTTCAAAATGGCTGCCATGCCACGCCCACACCGTGTGACGTATCCACGAGATTTTAATAACTTTTCATCCTGGAGGGGTGTTGATGCCACAGAGCGAATTTGGTGAAGATCGGACAAAAATCCTGGGAGGAGTTCGTTAAATTCCATTGTCTCAGCACCACATTGTCTAGGGGGCGCTGTGGAGCTGATTGGAATTTCAAGTGTACAGATCTGTTTGCCTAGATAGACTATACATGTGTACCAAATTTCATGTTTGTAGGTCAAAGCAGTGGTTTTTTATGAGTATTTGAATATTTGTAGGGGGCGCTGTGGAGCCGTTTGAACACGCCACTTCCTGAGTTGTATATCAAACATTAGTTTCTGAGATTTGTGAGGATTTGTGTGGATTTGGTGATATTAGGTGAATCCTTTCACCTCCAAAACTCATTTCATTCCATGTGGCAAAATTGGTGAAAATGGCTGCCATGCCACGCCCACACCGTGTGACGCAGCCACAAGATTTTAATAACTTTTCATCCTGGATGGGTCCAGATGCCACACAGCGAATTTGGTGAAGCCCGGATAAAAATCCTAGGAGGAGTTCGTTAAATTCCAATCCCTGTGCACCACATTTTCTAGGGGGCGCCGTGGAGCTTTTTGAAATTTCAAAAGCAGGAATGTTTCTGTCTCGGGCTACTGTACCTGTGTACCAAATTTTATAGCTGTACGTGAAACTAGCCGTATTAACTCCACTAAAGCCCAATTTTGAAGGTGGCGCTATTGAGTCATTTTGCCATTCATATGTGTAATTCCCCCAAAATATCAAATTTTTCGCCAGTCCTGATGTGTGTGCAAAATTTGAGGAGTTTTTGAGCATGTTTAGGGGGTCAAATTGGGGTTTAATTTGGCGTAAGAAAAATTAAAGCTGCAAGCAGCGTCGGACGGGCCCTCGCTCCCCCCCCGCAACGCCGCTGTGGAGATGATGGGAATGTCTAAAGCACGCACTCGTGTTCGTCTCATCCTGCTCTGCACATGTACCAAATTTCATGTCTGTACGACAAACCAGTGATTTTATATGAAATTTTAAAATTTTGTAGGGGGCGCTGTGGAGCTGTTTAAGTGCGCCACAGTGTTGAGGGATAGCCTGTCATCAAGCATATCAAGTTTCATTCATATTCGGCCATGTGCAGTCAAGTTATGAGCATTTCACACTTCATGGCCACACGCTCAAAATGGCCGCCCTGTCACGCCCACACCGTGTGACAGAGGCAGAAGATTTTAATAACTTTTCATCCTGAAGGGGTCTAGATGCCACACAGCCAATTTGGTGGAGATGGGATAAAAATCCTGGGAGGAGTTCGTTAAATTCCAATGTCTCAGCACCACATTGTCTAGGGGGCGCTGTGAAGCCAATTGAAATTTCAAGTGTACAGATCTGTTTGTCTGGATACACTATACATGTGTACCAAATTTCATGTTTGTAGGTCAAAGCAGTAGTTTTTTATGAGTATTTGAATATTTGTAGGGGGCGCTGTGGAGCCGTTTGAACACGCCATTTCCTGAATTGTATATCAAACATTAGTTTTTGAGATTTGTGAGGATTTGTGTGGATTTGGTGATATTAGGTGGATCCCTTCACCTCCAAAACTCATTTCATTCCATGTGGCAAAATTGGTGAAAATGGCTGCCATGCCACGCCCACACCGTGTGACATAGCCACGAGATTTTAATAACTTTTCATCCTGAAGGGGTCCAGATGACACACAGTGAATTTGGTGAAGACCGGAAAAAAATCCTAGGAGGAGTTCGTTAAATTCCAATGCCTGTGCACCACGTTTTCTAGGGGGCGCCGTGGAGCTTTTTCAAAATTTCAAAAGCAGGAATGTTTTTGTCTGGGGCTACTGTACCTGTGTACCAAATTTTATAGCTGTACGTGAAACTAGCCGTATTAACTCCACTAAAGTCCAATTTTCAAGGTGGCGCTATTGAGTCATTTTGCCATTCATATGTGTAATTCCCCCAAAATATCAAATTTTTCACCAGTCCTGATGTGTGTGCAAAATTTGAGGAGTTTTTGAGCATGTTTAGGGGGTCAAATTGGGGTTCAATTTGGCGTAAGAAAAATTAAAGCTGCAAGCAGCGTCGGACGGGCCCTCGCTCCTCACCGCACTCCTCTCCACACGACCTTGTCTAGGGGGCGCCGTAGAGCCAATTAGAATTTCGACTGTGCAAATCTGTTGGTCTTGGGATACTATATGTATGTACCAAATTTTTTGTTTGTAGGATAAAGCAGTGATTTTATATGACTATTTGAATATTTCTAGGGGGCGCTGTGGAGCCGTTTGACCACGTCCATTCCTAAATTGTATATTAAATATTAGGTCTTGAGATTAATGAGGATTTGTGTGGATTTGGTGATTTTACATGGATCCCTTCACCTCCAAAACCCATTTCGTTCCACATGGCGATTTTGTTCAAAATGGCCGCCATGCCACGCCCACACCATGTGACGTATCCACGAGAATTTAATAACTTTTAATCCTGGAGGGGTCTAGATGCCACACAGTGAATTTGGTGAAGATCGGAAAAAAATCCTGGGAGGAGTTCGTTAAATTCCAATGCCTGCGCACAACGTGTTGAAGTGGGCGAGGTTACGCTTTTTTGTTCAAAATGGCCGCCATGCCACGCCCACACCGTGTGACGTATCCACGAGATTTTAATAACTTTTCATCCTGGAGGGGTGTAGATGCCACACAGCGAATTTGGTGAAAATTGGATAAAAATCCTGGGAGGAGTTTGTTAAATTCCAATGCCTGTGCACCACGTGTTCTAGTTGGCGCTGTTTAGCTTTTTTGTTCAAAATGGCCGCCATGCCACGCCCACATCGTGTGTCGCAGCCACAAGATTTTAATAACTTTTCATCCTGGATGGGTCTAGATGCCACACAGCGAATTTGGTGAAAATCGGACAAAAATCCTAGGAGGAGTTCGTTAAATTCCATTGCCTGCACACTACGTGCTCTAGGGGGCGCTGTTGAGCCTTTTTTGAAATTTTAAAAGCAGGAATGTTTTTGTCTCGGGCTACTGTACCTGTGTACCAAATTTCATGAGTTTACGTGAAACTAGCCGTATTAACTCCACTAAAGGCCAATTTTCTAGGTGGCGCTATTGAGTCATTTTGCCATTCATATGTGTAATTCCCCCAAAATATCAAATTTTTCACCAGTCCTGATGTGTGTGCCAAATTTGGTGAGTTTTTGAGCATGTTTAGGGGGTCAAATTGAGGTTCAAAGTGGCGTAAGAAAAAGAAACCGCCAAACCGCCAAACCGCCAAACAAACCGCCAAACAAACCGCCAAACCGCCAAACACTAGAGGAACAATAGGGTCCTACGCACTGTAGTGCTTCGGGCCCTAATAAAGAAAGAAAGAAACTGAGCAGGAACAATAGGGCCTTTGCCCTGCAAGGCAAAGGCAGGAACAATAGGGCCTTTGCCCTGCAAGGCAAAGGCAGCGTTCAGTGTTTCACACTGATCGCTGCCCTTTGCCTTTTTCGGGCTCGGGCCCTAATAACGAAAGAAAGACACTGAGCAGGAACAATAGGGCCTTTGCCCTGCAAGGCAAAGGCAGCGTTCAGTGTTTCACACTGATCGGTGCCCTTTGCCTTTTCGGGCTCGGGCCCTAATAAACCGCCATCCCAACCGCCAAACACTAGAGGAACAATAGTGTCCTACGCACTGTGGTGCTTGGGCCCTAACAATAGGGTCCTACGCACTGTAGTGCTCGGGCCCTAATTAAAGCTGCAAGCAGCGTCGGACAGGCCCTCACTCCTCACCGCACTGCTCTCCACATGACCTTGTCTAGGGGGCGCCGTAGAGCCGATTGGAATTTTGACCGTGCAAATCTATTGGTCTTGGGATACTATATGTATGTGTAACATAGTTAAAAGAAAGTTCATGTTAAATCCAGCTAAATGGGACAACTACGCCACCTGCTGTCAGAAAAGTTTCCTGTCACCGTTAGTTGTAGCAAAGGATTATGGGTAATCCTCAGAGCAGCGGAGGATTTATAATGAGGTCAGAGCACGCGCGGTTGCCCACAGGATGACAGTTGCCTGAGACCCATTGTCTTTTGTTATGACTGCAGACTGCAGATGTGGAATAAACCTGCTGTTACCACACACCTGACCAGCTCCTGAAGTTTCATTATAGAAGACACCACACAAGGGTCACATTGGTGCCGTGACTCGTTCATGACCACGTCGGACCGGGCGGGTGTCTTCACTGCATCGATTTGGAGCTGCATATCTTTTGTTTTATGTATTTGACTGTCAGGACTATTTGTTGAACTGGTGCTATATTTTATTGAAACTGCTATTTCATTCAAAAGATAATTTTTGTTGACAAATATGAGTCTCAGCAAATTTGGGACCCCTGATATGACACCTATTGGTATTGGTAGGGGTAGAGGATTACATAGCACACCTGTTCCATTTTCCCTGGGTGACCATTATCCCCCAGCTGTTGGTGATGACCTTGTGCATAACCCTTTGAGATATCAGGATGTAATTATGCCTCAGAGCCAGCCTATGGTTGAGTCACATCCACCTCTGTCTACTAGCACATCAGTCCAAAACCCACCTCCTGATGATGTGAAGCTAGTTGACCAAATGAGCTCTATTGTGCAGCAGATAGGTCAGCAGCTAGCTGATAGCATCATGTCACACCTCAACGCATCAAACCCCACAGCTGCTGTGCATACATGTCAAGAAGACACATGTAATAAAAAGGAGTCATCCCCCAGCCACATGCTGGACCTCTCACAAATCCAGCTGGTCACTCAGAAAGCAGCTAAAGACCCACCTGTGTTCCGAGGAGAGAGGTCAGAGATACTGTCTGTTGAAGAATGGGAGGAATTGATGAAGAATTACATCAGGAAAAGTGGTGTTCAACTGGAAAATCAGGCTGAGGAAATTCTCATGCATCTGAGAGGCAGAGCAAAAGATGTGGTGAGATTTGGAATAAGAAACGGTTGGATTGATGTCCAGAATAACCCACATGCTATTTATGGACTCCTGCGCAAACATTTCAGTTCGAGCCATTGCTCCTCTGTGCCGCTTGCTGACTTTTATTCCACCCTACCAAAAGAGCACGAGGATCCATATGAGTATTGGCTCAGATTGAACAGAGCTGCTGATGTTGCTGCAGATTGTCTTCAGGAGCAGGGTAAGATGTTTGACAACCCCACTGTTGAAGTCACACGCATGTTTATCAGACACTGCCCCTGTAGAGATTTAGCTCTTACCTTTAGGTCCAAGACGATTGATAGATGGTCAGCTCGTGAGGTTCAGGAAGTGTTAGATGAATACCATCTAGAGAAGGGACTCAAGTCTGCTCCAGAGAGAAATAGCAGGATCAACGTCAATAAAGTTGAGATTGGCCCTAATACTGCTCTAAATTCAGACACCCTGGAACAGATTAAAAATGTGAGCCAAGACACCTCTGCTCTAGAGAGGTTAATTGGGATGCTGGAGAAGGTCTTGCTTCAGGGGTCAGGAAATGCTCAGGCCAACAGTAGACAACGTCACAGCAGACTCCCAAAAATTGAAGGGTTAAATGAAATCCCGTGTTCCATATGTGAAGATGGCTCTCACTCTGCCCTCACACACTGCCGGGAGAACAGGCTGTGCTTCATGTGCCACTTACCTGGACATTCAAGACGCAACTGCCCAGAGGGGAGGCGCCCTGCTTTTTCTGGACAGCAGGGAAACTGAATGATCTGCGTGCGAGGGAGGACAGCGTGGATCAAGTGAGTGAAACTCCCACCCTGGATTTGACAGACATTGATGATTATGAGACATTGCATAACACCTGTAGCAGTATGGTGCCACCACAGAAAACACTGATCGTTCAGAGCCTACAAAAACTCTCAAGGACTGATCGCCTATTCTACACGGATGTGACTGTTGAGGATGGACATGTTTTCAAAGCACTAGTGGACAGTGGATCTATGGCATGCACAATAAGTGAGACAGTTGATGCAAAACTTTCACAGTTCGCTCCTAACATTGAGAAAAAATCTGCTGAAGACTTTGTCATTGTTGGTTGTGGTGGTCACCTTGTCACACCTTCTGCCATGTATGATCTCATTACCACAGTTTATGGCTATAAGGTGGTCATCCCTGTCCTAGTGGTGCCAGGTCAAACTGATGAAATGATCCTTGGTAGCAATGCTATAAAATGGCTAATTTCACAAATGAAAAAGACTGTTAGTGACCAGAACTCCTCGTCTCCTGAGAATGGTGCACAGAAAGATGAGCTGCCCCAACTCCTCTCTCTGCTCTCTCAATCAGAGGACAGCACAGTGCCAGTCAGAATTGGGACGGCTAAGCTCAAGAGAAGCGTCACTCTACAGCCAATGTCTGAACATTTGGTGTGGGCAAAACTGCCTACATTGGGTGTTTCTGCAGTGGGGAGTACAGTCGTCATCGAACCCACCCAATGCAGAATCAGACCTGCACAAGTTCTAGTAGGGAGAGTTGTTGCTTCCTTGTGGGGAGATGGCTGGGTTCCTGTCAAAATGGTAAATCCCACAGAGAAGCCGCTCACCCTTAAGAGAAATGCCAAGGTTGCAGATGTGTCCCCCTGTCTTTCTGTGCAGGATTTACCTGAGCCAGCCCACGTCCAATCCAGTGCCCAATACACGCAGAGCTCATCACCTGCACCGAGGTCAGAGGAGGAGATAGCACGCGTCCTGGGTGACATGGGCTTGCAAGATTTGGACCTCTCCTCCTGTGAAGTCTCCCTCGAGTGGAAAGATAAACTGCTGCAGATCATTGAGCAATATGAATCCATCTTTTCAAGACATAAAATGGATTGTGGAGAAGCAACAGATTTTGTCCACAGAATTCGTCTGGTGGATGACAAGCCCTTCAGACTTCCATATAGACGGGTTCCGCCATGCCATTATGACAAGCTTCGGGTTGCTCTGAATGAGATGGAGGAACTAGGAATTATTCGCAAATCTCAGAGTGAGTATTCGTCGCCCCTTGTCTTGGTTGTCAAGCCAAATGGTGATCTTCGCCTCTGCAATGACTTCAGGTGGTTGAACGCGAGAACAGTGAAAGATGCACACCCATTACCTCATCAGACTGATGCCCTCGCTGCACTCGGTGGCAATGTGTTCTTCTGCACGATGGACCTCACATCAGGATTCTACAATGTCAGACTGCACGAGGACGACAAGAAATTCACAGCGTTCTCCTCCCCATTTGGTCTCCATGAATATAACAGGATGCCCCAGGGCCTGACAAACAGTCCTGCCACCTTTATGCGCATGATGATGTCCATCTTTGGCGATGAGAACTTCACAAGTCTGTTATGTTACCTGGATGACCTTATGGTTTTTGCTCCTTCTGAACAGGTTGCACTTGAGCGTCTACAGATGGTCTTCTCCCGTCTTGCTGCAAACAACCTGAAGCTTTCTCCCAAGAAATGCCACTTTCTCTGCCGGTCTGTCAAGTTTCTGGGACACATCATATGTGAAGATGGTGTTAAGACAGATCCAAGCAAGGTGCAGACCATTAATGATGTGCAGGAAGCTGACCTGATGGAGGCCGATGGGAAAACACCATGTGTTAGGAAAATCAGGTCTTTCTTAGGAATGGTCTTGTACTACCATCATTTCATTGAAGCCTGCTCTGCAAAAGCTAAGCCACTGTTCAATCTTGTGGCTGAACCGCCAACACCACCGAAAAGAGGTCGAAGCCACAAACCAAAATTAAAAAAAGGTTGTGTGAGGATGTCTCCAACTGATTGGACTGATGAGTGCAGAGAAGCATTCAGGACTCTAAAAAATGAGCTTGTGCACAGTGTCACTTTAGCCCATCCAGATTTTAATGCACCATTCATCCTTGCAGTAGATGCTTCATTTGATGGTTTAGGAGCTGTTCTGTCACAGCTGCCCCCTGATGGAAAGTTTGCCAGGCCAGTGGCATTTGCCAGCAAGACCCTTTCACACTCTCAACTGAATTATCCAGCACATCGACTGGAGTTTCTTGCTCTTAAATGGGCAGTCTGTGATAAGTTCAGCCATTGGCTGAAAGGGCGGACTTTCACTGTCTGGACAGATAATAATCCATTGACATACATCCTGACTAAACCTAAGTTGGATGCGTGTGAACAGAGGTGGGTTTCAAAGCTTGCAGCATACAGTTTTGACCTCAACTATGTCCCTGGCACAAAGAATGTGGTTGCTGATGCACTGAGTAGAGAGCCATTTGTCCAGTCATGCATAGCCCACCGTCTTGTAACTGAGCCTTATGCCTCATTATTGAACCAAGTAAATGGGATGGTGGATAGGACAGTGCAAGATGCATTTCGATGTACTACTAACTGTCAGTTGGTTGTCGACCAGTCTGAGGAGGATGTGGTTGGCACTCCACCTCAAGGGTCCCTCTCACTGCAGGATGTCTCAGCCGTGCTGGATGCACACGACTCTGGAAGTATCAGCCAGATGAGAGGTACAGGTCCTGCTATTCCTCAGCTTGTCAGTGTCGAGCAGCCCTGCCCTTTGCAAAAAAGTGAGCTGGCTAATCTACAGGAGCAGGATGGAGTCTTGGGCAGAATCTCCTTTTATATCCAGCGTCATAGGAGGCCCTCAAGGCGTGAACGTGCTGCTGAGTCTTTTGGTGTCATGAAACTGTTGAGACACTGGCCCAAGCTCTCCTTCAAAGATGGCCTGTTGTACAGGGTAAAGAAAGACAGACATTTGAACAAGACAATTTACCAGTTTGTTGTTCCAGACTCCCTGAAAGCCCAAGTCCTTCACGGTCTCCACGACTCAGCTGGTCATCAGGGGCAGGCTCGCACACTCTCCCTTGCCAGGCAGAGATTCTTTTGGATAGGGATGGAACGTGACATCATTAATTATGTGAAAAATTGTTTCCGCTGTGTGGTTGGAAAGACCCCAGAGCCTAACGATCGTGCTCCCCTTGAAAACATCTGCACCACTGAACCTATGGAACTAGTATGCATTGACTTTTGGACTGCTGAACAGACTGACAAGAAGTGTGTAGATGTTCTAGTGGTTACTGATCACTTTTCAAAACTGTCACATGCTTTCCCATGTAAAAATCAGTCAGCAAAGCAAGTTGCCCGTCGTCTCTGGGATGACTTTTTTTGCATATATGGCTTTCCTAAACGCATCCATTCAGATCAGGGAGCAAATTTTGAGAGTCAACTCATTAAAGAGCTCCTGAAGGTGGCTGGCATCCAGAAATCGCATACTACCCCATACCATCCTATGGGGAAAGGGATCGTCGAGCGATACAACAGGACTCTCGGGAACATGATAAGGGCCCTGCCTCCTCATTCCAAAGCCAGGTGGCCACAAATGCTTCGAACGCTGACATTCTGTTACAACTGCACTGAGCACGAGACAACAGGGTTTGCACCTTTCCTTCTCATGTTTGGGAGGATTCCACGCTTACCTGTTGATGTTGTGTTCCAGCATGTCCTTCCCAAGGATGCTGTGGTTGACCACCATGAGTTTGTCTCTCGTCTGAAGCGTGACCTGTCTGAAGCTGCATGCATCGCGCGGCAGAACAGTCGTGCGGAACAGGCACGTCAAGCAAAGAACTACGACCGCAGGGCGAAAGGATCACCCCTCACTGTTGGTGACAGAGTCTTGCTTGCAAATCGTGGTGTAAAAGGGAAGAGAAAACTTGCAGATAAATGGGACTCTATAGTCTATGAAGTGACATCAGTGAAACCTGGAATTAACGTGTACTGCATCAGAGACCCTGTGACATCAACAGAGAAAGTTGTTCACAGAAACCTCCTGCTACCGGTGAGTTTTCTCTCTCTGGGAGACGATAGCATCTTGGAGTCGAGCTGTTCTTCGATTGCTGGAAGTTCACAGTGTAACCCAGAGGTTCCTGCTGACATACACGACAGTGAGATAAGGACGCTCAACTGACTCCTACAAATGGATGATGCAAGTGATGTGGACACGACAACAAACCAACCTGACTGTTCTCCTGTTGTAGCTGAGGACGCCTCACCCTCAGAGACTGAAACAGCTGTAGTCATACACACTGTGACTGAGGTTTTGACCTCCCCTGATTCTTCCATACATGCTGCACAGCTACTGTCCCCTCAGTCCCCTGCTGAATGTGTTGAGTTCCAGAATGCAATCTCCCCGTCCCCAATAGATGAAACTCAACCAGTCCCAGAACATGCAACTGTCACACAACTAGATGCACTCACACTGGACCATGTAGTTAGTGCACAGCCTCCTCCAGTTTGCACTAGGTTGGGTAGACATGTTAAACCCCCAGCTCGACTCATTTGTGAAATGAATGAACAGGTTGTTGATGACTCTGTGTCAACAGTTGATTCCTTGTTTTCTTTTGTGAGGAACATGTTTTCTGGGTAGAGTGCTATATGTTACTGAGGATTGCCAGAGTGATCTCTGTTATGGAGCAATGTTTACAAAATAAGAGGTGTACATGGCATCTTTTGTGTCTTTGTTGGTGAGGGAATTGGCCAACCCCTTGTCGACTTGTTCCCAAGTGGAAAGTTTCTAACTGACTTGAACCAGGTTTGCTCTTATTACTGCACAACTGAAGTTTTGTGATTTGCATATTTTTTTGTGTGTTTTCTTATGTATTGTGCCCCAATTTAGCAGGATTTAAGGGGGGTGTATGTAACATAGTTAAAAGAAAGTTCATGTTAAATCCAGCTAAATGGGACAACTACGCCACCTGCTGTCAGAAAAGTTTCCTGTCACCGTTAGTTGTAGCAAAGGATTATGGGTAATCCTCAGAGCAGCGGAGGATTTATAATGAGGTCAGAGCACGCGCGGTTGCCCACAGGATGACAGTTGCCTGAGACCCATTGTCTTTTGTTATGACTGCAGACTGCAGATGTGGAATAAACCTGCTGTTACCACACACCTGACCAGCTCCTGAAGTTTCATTATAGAAGACACCACACAAGGGTCACATATGCACCAAATTTCATGTTTGTAGGATAAAGCAGTGATTTTATATGAGTATTTGAATATTTGTAGGGGGCGCTGTGGAGCCATTTGAACACGTCCACTCCTGAATTGTATATTGAACGTTAGGTTTTGAGATTAATGAGCATTTGTGTGGATTTGGTGATTTTACATGGATCCCTTCACCTCCAAAACTCATTTCGTTCCACATGGCGAATTTGCTCAAAATGGCCGCCATGCCACGCCCACACCGTGTGACGCAGCCACGAGATTTTAATAACTTTTCATCCTAGATGGGTCTAGATGCCACATAGCGAATTTGGTGAAGATCGGATAAAAATCCTGGGAGGAGTTCGTTAATTTCCAATGCCTGCGCACCACGTGCTCTAGGGGGCGCCGCTGAGCTTTTTTGAAATTTTAAAACAGGAATATTTTTGTCTCGGGCTACTGTACAAGTGTACCAAATTTCATGAGTTTACGTGAAACTAGCCGTATTAACTCCACTAAAGCCCAATTTTCTAGGTGGCGCTATTGAGTCATTTTGTCATTCATATGTGTAATTCCCCCAAAATATCAAATTTTTCACCAGTCCTGATGTGTGTGCCAAATTTGGGGAGTTTTGAGCATGTTTAGGGGGTCAAATTGAGGTTCAAAGTGGCGTAAGAAAAAGAAACCGCCAAACCGCCAAACACTACAGGAACAATAGGGTCCTACGCACTGTAGTGCTCGGGCCCTAATTAAAGCTGCAAGCAGCGTCGAACGGGCCCTCGCTCCCCCCCGCACCGCCGCTCTGGAGATGATAGGAATCTCTAAAGTACACAGTTGTGTTACTGCTCTGCACATGTACCAAATTTCATGTCTGTAGGTTAAAGCTGTGATTTTAAATGAATTTTTGAAATTTCTAGGGGGCGCCGTCGAGCTGTTTGGCTGCACCCAAGTGTTGATGGATAGCCTGTCATAAAACATATCAAGTTTCATTCACATCTGATCATGTGCAATGAAGTTATGAGCATTTCACACTTCATGGTCGCACGCTCAAAATGGCCGCCATGCCACGCCCACGCCGTGTGACGCAGCTACGAGATTTTAATCACTTTTCATCCTGGAAGGGTGTAGATGCCACACAGCGAATTTGGTGAAGATTGGGTACAAATCCTAGGAGGAGTTCGTTAAATTCCAATGTCTCCACACAACTTTTTCTAGGGGGCGCCATAGAGCCGATTTGAATTTCGACTGTGCAAATTTGTTGGACTCGGGATTCTATATGTATGTACCAAATTTCATGTTTGTAGGATACAGCAGTGACTTTTTATGAGTATTTGAATATTTGCAGGGGGCGCTGTGGAGCCGTTTGACCATGTCCATTCATGAATTGTATATTAAACCTTAGCGTTTGAGATTGATGAGGATTTGTGTGGATTTGGTGATATTAGGTGGATCCCTTCATCTCCAAAACTCATTTTATTCCATGTGGCAAAATTGCTGAAAATGGCCACCATGCCACGCCCACACCGTGTGATGCAGCCACAAGATTTTAATAACTTTTGATCCTGGATGGGTCTAGATGCCACACAGCGAATTTGGTGAAGACCGGACAAAAATCCTAGGAGGAGTTCGTTAAATTCCAATGCCTGCGCACCACGTTTTCTAGGGGGCGCCGTGGAGCTTTTTCAAAATTTCAAAAGCAGGAATGTTTTTGTCTCGGGCTACTGTACCTGCGTGCCAAATTTCATAGCTGTACGTGAAACTAGCCGTATTAACTCCACTAAAGCCCAATTTTTAAGGTGGCGCTATTGAGTCATTTTGCCATTCATATGTGCAATTCCCCCAAAATATCAAATTTTTCGCCAGTTCTGATGTGTGTGCAAAATTTGGTGAGTTTTTGAGCATGTTTAGGGGGTCAAATTGAGGTTCAATTTGGGGTAAGAAAAATAAAGAAAGAAAGAAACCGCCAAACAGAGCAGGAACAATAGGGCCTTTGCCCTGCAAGGCAAAGGCAGCGTTCAGTGTTTCACACTGATCGCTGCCCTTTGCATTTTCGGGCTCGGGCCCTAATTAAAGCTGCAAGCAGCGTCGGACGGGCCCTCGCTCAACCGCACCGCTGCTGTGGAGACGATCGGAATGTCTGAAGCACGCAATTGTGTTTGTCCCACCCGGCTCTGCACATGAACCAAATTTCATGTCTGTACGACGAACCAGTGATTTTATATGAAATTTTAAAATTTCGTAGGGGGCGCTATGGAGCTGTTTGAGTGCGCCACAGTGTTGAAGGATAGCCTGTCATCAAGCATATCAAGTTTTATTCATATTCGACCATGTGCAGTCAAGTTATGAGCATTTCACACTTCATGGCCACAGACTCAAAATGGCTGTCCTGTCATGCCCACACCGTGTGATGCAGCCACAAGATTTTAATAACTTTTCATACTGAATGGGTCCAGATGCCACACAGCCAATTTGGTGGAGATGGGATAAAAATCCTGGGAGGAGTTCGTTAACTTCCAATGTCTCTGCACCACATTGTGTAGGGGGCGCTGTGGAGCTGATTGGAATTTCAAGTGTACAGATCTGTTTGTCTGGACAGACTATACATGCGTACCAAATTTCATGTTTGTAGGTTAAAGCAGTGATTCTATATGAGTATTTGAATATTTGTAGGGGGCGTTGTGGAGCCGTTTGAACACGCCACTTCCTGAATTGTATATCAAACATTAGTTTTTGAGATTTGTGAGGATTTGTGTGGATTTGGTGATATTAGGTGGATCCCTTCACTTCCAAAACTCATTTCATTCCATATGGCAAAATTGGTGACAATGGCCGCCATGCCACGCCCACACCGTGTGACATAGCCACGAGATTTTAATAACTTTTGATCCTGAAGGGGTCCAGATGCCACACAGCCAGTTTCATCAAGATGGGATAAAAATCCTGGGAGGAGTTCGTTAAATTCCAATGTCTCCACACGACCTTGTGTAGGGGGCGCCGTAGAGCCGATTGGAATTTCGACTGTGTAAATTTGTTGGTCTTGGGATACTATATGTATGAATTTGCATGTCTGTAGGATAAAGCATTGATTTTATATGACTATTTCAATATTTGTAGGGGGCGCTGTGGAGCTGTTTGACCACATCCATTCCTGAATTGTATATCAAACGTTAATTCTTGAGTTTAATGAGGATTTGTGTGGATTCGCCATTCATATGTATAATTTCCCCAAAATATCAAATTTTTTACCAGTCCTGATGTGTGTGCAAAATTTGGGGAGTTTTTGAGCATGTTTAGGGGGTCAAATTGGGGGTCAAATTGGCGTAAGAAAAATAAAGAAACAAACAAACAAACCGCCAAACAAACAGAGCAGGAACTATAGGGCCTTTGCACTTCGTGCAAAGGCAGCATTCAATGTTTCACACTGATCGCTGATCCCTTTGCCCTTTCGTGCTCGGGCCCTAAATAGTCTTTTTGGGAAGACCAGAGAGCAGGGCATTACAATAATTTATACGACAAGAGATAAAAGCACGCATCAGCACCTCCGTGTTAGCCTGAGAGCGAAACGGGTGGACTCTGACCATATTCTTAAGATGATAAAAACCTGTCTTAGTTACATTTTTAATATGAGGAATAAAACTAAGCTCAGAGTCAAAAATGACGCCCAAGTTCTTCACGCATTGTGACGGTTTAAAATGTTGTAATTTTGGTAAAAGTTTCTCTCTCCTGCCTTCAGGACCAATAACTAAAATCTCTGTTTTGTCCTGGTTGAGCTGTAACAAGTTCTCTGCCATCCATGACTTAATATCTAAAATACAGTTTAAAAGGGTATCGATAGGCCCTGTGTCATCAGGAGACATTTATTTTCTTGGAGACTGAGACAAATTCTCCAGGCCAATCCTTTGAGCATCAGCCTGGCTGACTGTGAGACAAAAAATTAAATTCAGTTCAATTCAGTACTATTTACATCGAGCTAAATGACACAAACTGATCACTGGTAATATTAAATGTAGTTTTTATTTTCTTGTCACTTGTAGAAATCGTGTTGTTTTTTATTCCCAGTTCAAGATGCCACAAGACTCCACAACAACCCTCTGCATCAACTGCAAAGGAGTGATTGCTGTGGCCACCAAGACCTGCAAGTCTTGCCAGACAGTGCAGCCAAGAAAGGAAAGGCTGGCAGAAAAGCTTAAAAAAATTGAGGTCAAGAAAGAGGGCTGATTGAAAACAACAACAACAAAAAACTCCTCACATGTTATGGATGAGGCATCCGTGTTGGTATGTGTTTAACATCTGTAATTGTATTTCACAAAGTTATGGCTGATTGTATGACAATTTAATAATTTTTTTTAAGCTGGAAAAATTGCACACAATTGGACACAGAGCTGTGGCGTTTGTTGCCAAACCAGGCAAAAAGCCTGCCACTTGGCATACATAGGTCGTGCACCTCAAATGGCAGCTGACGGATCAGGCTGCAAAGTGCCTTGACAGAATGAAGGGCTTATATGAGGTGCTGGTCACTGGTAAGCCTGTCTGACTGCAATCATTGATAATTTCAACATATAGCGAAGTCTATTCTTAATACTTTATTAGATTTAGGGTCTCCAGGAGGATTGGGGAAGCGGAGGAGAGAATCTCACAGATAGAGGAAAATGTAACAGCTCTCCAACAAAAGTTAAAGTTAAAAGTACAACTTGAGGGGACAGTGGAAATACTAAATAGTAAAATCCAAGACCAAGAAGACAGACGAAGATGTTCAAACTTGAGGTTGGTCGCTCTCCCTGAGAGAACTGAAGGACCAGGTATGTGCAACTTTTTTGAAAACTGGCTTCCTAAAGTACTGGGTGATGCTCCCACTCTTGCTCCGGTAATGGAACCAGCACATCGGGTGGGCAAAGTTAACACAAGCCGGTCTTCAGCGCTCAGACCAATTGTCATGAAATTTCTCAACTATAAGGACTGGGAGAAGACACTGAGAGCAGCCAGATGGCAGAGGGAAGTGCGGTATGAAAATCAACGATTCAGCTTCTTTCTGGATCTATTAGCGTCAATGGCAATTTGACGGAGTTAAGGCCCTCCTTCGGAACATGAATGTCCGCTACAGGTTGCTCTATCCGGCTCACCTGGGGATCACTCATGATGGTCAGCATCTGATCTTCAAGTCTGTTGCGGAGGCAGAGGAGTATCTTCGGAGCATTTCATCTCATTCATGGCAAAGATATTCCAGAATGGCCACGCAGAGGTAGCTCCTCCCCTTGAGAAAGATGAGGAATGTTGGTACATCCCTTGCTTTGGGGTCTACCATCCAAGGAAACCGGGCCAGATTCGAGTAGTCTTCGATTCAAGTGCTCAATACAAAGGTGTCTCACTGAATCAGGTTCTCCTGACTGGCCCGGACCTTAACAACAGTCTTCTCGGGGTACTTATCCGCTTTCGTAAGGACTCCATCGCCATCACAGGGGACATACAACAAATGTTCCACTGGTTTTTTGTCAGGCCAGAAGACAGAAATTTCTTGAGATTTCTTTGGTATGGAGGGAACAACCTGGAAAATGACATCGTGGAGTACCGTATGAAGGTGCATGTCTTCGGGAACCGTCCATCACCAGCAGTCGCCATTCACTGCCTCAGACGAGCTGCAGAAGGAGGGGAGAGAGAGTTTGGCAAGGATGCAAGGGAGTTCGTTGAAAGAGACTAAAGTCCCTGCCCACACCAGCAGCTGCTATTGACTTTCTCAAAAGGACGCAGGACATGCTAGCTTGCTCCAACCTCAGGCTACATAAAATAGCCTCAAATAGCAGAGAGGTTATGGAGGCATTCCCTACTGAAGATCACGCCAATGACCTTAAAGATCTGGATCTTGGTGTCGACCCTCTCCGGATACAGCGCAGCCTTGGACTCTGCTGGGACTTGAAGACAGACACTTTCTTATTCCAGGTGGCAGAGGAAAGGAAGCCTTTCACTTGCCAGGGAGTTTTATCAATGGTGAACAGCTTGTACGACCCATTGGGATTTGTGGCACCTGTCACTATACAAGGCAAGGCTTTACTGCGGGAACTCTCCATGGTGACAGGTGATTGGGATGCTCCATTACCTCCAGACAAACAGGAACTGTGGGAGAGGTGGAGAGAATCCTTAAAAGAGCTTGAGTACCTGAAGATCCAAAGGCCACATACAATGAATGAATGTCTCCAATGAAAGCCCAGCACAAAGAACTCTGCGTCTTTGCAGATGCATCAGATAAGGCAATAGCTGCAGTTGCTTATCTTAGGGTCACAGATGCAGAAGGGAACTGCCACACCGGCTTCGTACTAGGCAAGGCAAGATTGACCCCACGTCCAGAACAAACCATACCTCGGTTAGAGTTATGCGCTGCGGTGACGGCTGTGCACATGGCGGAGCTCATTACCTCTGAGATTGACATCAAATGTGATGCAGTAACCTTCTATACAGACAGCAAAGTAGTTCTAGGCTACATTTATAACGAGAAGCGCCGATTCTACATTTATGTCAACAACTGGGTCCAGAGGATCAGGAGGACCACACATCCACAATAATAGCATTATGTGTCCACTGAACACAACCCTGCGGACCATGCCACAAGGTCTGTCCCTGCAGGCCGTCTGAAAGACACCACTTGGTTTACTGGGCCTGCATCCTTGTCTCAACCAGAGAAAACTTCTCGTGCCACAGCCACCTTTGAACTCGTGGACCCAGAACTAGATAAAGACGTTCGCACACAAGTGACAGTGCTTACTTGCACCACTCATGACAGCAGACTTGGATCTCACTGCTTTGAGCGCTTTTCAACCTGGAGAGCTCTTAACCCCTTAACGCCTGAATTTATATACAAGTATATTAAAAAATATTTGTTGTGTGTTTTTGCCTTTATGTAGATGCCAAATTAAGTTGAGATTGTTAATTTGATCATAGCACAAAAAATAAATAGAAATTTGGGTATGTTGCAAATTTGCAACAACAGGCATATTGGTCAATAACAGCGACATAATAACACAGCAATATAACAGTAATAAAACTGTTTTTTAATTGATAACAGAACAGATAAAAGATAAGTAATAACATCTCACTCACATATTTTTTAAATTAATAACACAGCAGTTAATAGGTAACAGATAACATATCACTCAGCAGATTTTTCATGGATAACAGAACAAATAACATGTAATATCTCAGCCATGTACATCTCTCCTCTCACTCATGGAATGCACAAAAGCAGTTCTTGTTCTTACTGAGGCAAAGGTGAACATCACACTTTGCACACTTGATTTCTGTGTGGCCTTTGCATTTTGTGAATTTGCAGCATTGGCCCCCACTGTCAATTGCTGGCCAGTGATACTTTCTTCTTGTAGAAGAGCTGCCTTCTCTCTTGCAGCTGTTGCACTGGTGCGAGCATCTTGGTCTTGATTTTCATTCATGTTCTCATCACTGCTGCTCCTGTAGTCAGAACTCTGTCTCTACTGCTGTCTTCATCACCTGGCTTCAGGACATCTTCTTCATCGCTGTCGTCGCTCTCCTCTGTTTAGCTTGGCATAAAACACTGATGGCTTCATTTTGGTCTGCATAAAAATAAAGAGCAGAAATTGCATTATATCCCAGCATGCTATTTTTGGCATGGCAGTATGCATAACTGGCCTAACCCACGTTTGGTCTCAAAATGATTTATCACCTTTATACAAATCTGCAAGTATCTGGCTTCATCCTTCATCCTAGCAAGCCCACAAACTCCTAACACACCATGCTAAACTACAAGCATTCTGAACCTGACTGATTTATTGGTAACACAAAGATCCATTTTATGCCATTATGTGAAATGTGGGTTAGCCCACTCGTGCATACTGCCATCCATATAGGCTATATGCGCTATATGATATAGCGCTGTGCAGTGATTAGCCGCATTCCGTTATGGCCGAATGTCGCTAATTCGCGGCAAACCGAAATATTGAAATAATTTTAAAAATACTCGTCACACAGAGTTCACCTCATTACGTAGGCTGTAGAAGCACACAATAAGCGGGTGAGTATTTTTATCTTAGCACAACTTACCTTATATGCAACAACTGCTCCACATTTCCAGCCTTGTTCTGATAGCGTCACAGCCGGCAACTTCGTCTTGCATCAACTGGATGTAGGTCCGACGCTGACCAGTCTTACCAGAAACAAGTGCTTGCCGAAGGTTCCTAGGTCTGTACTGCATATGCCCGAACCGGCATTGGGGGAATGCAGACGCTATCTCGCTATCTCGAAACGGTATGTCGCATATTTGCGACAGTCGGTGTTAAGGGGTTAATCGTGCCATATGTTGTCTCAGGCATGTTGCATGCATCTTCAAAAAGACCTCAGAGGATTCTACTGGGAGCTGTAAAGGATGGCATCATTGTGGATCACCATACACAGTGGAGGAACTCAAACAGAGTAAAAATGTTATCATTCGATCCGTGCAGCAGGAAACTTATGTTGAGGAAATGGAATGCATCAGGACCCAAAGAGATATCCCCAAGGACAGCTCTCTGAGGACACTAGATCCATTCATTGATGATGATGGTCTACTGAGAGTTGGAGGACGTATACAGGAGTCTCAGTTGGGACACGAAGAGAAAAGGCCCCTAATCATTCCTGGACGACATCATGTCGCATACCTCCTTGTGCAACACTATCATGTAGAATCACAACATCAAGGACGCCATTTTACCGAGACGCAGTCCGCTCAGCTGGATACTGGATTGTGGGCACTAAAAGATGTGTAAGCAGTTTCATCTTTAAGTGCATCACCTGCCGTAAGCTCCGGTGAACTTGTGAAGTCCAGAAAATGGCTGACTTACCTCCCGATAGACTCAGCATGGAACCACCTTTCATGCATGTTGGTGTTGATGTGTTTGGACCCTGAACCATCTCTGCACGTCGTACGAGGGGTGGTCATGCTGAAAGCAAGAGATGGGCAGTCTTGTTCATCTGTTTAAGCACCAGAGCTGTCAATCTCGAGGTTATAGAATCCATGGACAGCTCAAGTTTCATAAATGCCCTGAGAATGTTCCTGGCGATCCGTGGGCCAGTTAAGAATATACGTTCGGATCGGGGAACCAATTTTATTAGAGCATGCAAGGATCTTGGAATCTCATCCAATGTTGATGAAAATGCTGTGAAAAGGTACCTCTCAGAGAAGGGCTGCACATGGAAGGATGGAAGTAAGGTTGAGGTAAAGGTCAGCAGACGAGATGGACCAAAGCTGTTTCTCAGACCTGTGGCTGAGGTGGTCCTGCTGCTCTCTCCTGAGGACAAGTAACTTGTTTGTTCAGAAGTGGACTGTTAAAATGTTTACATGTTTGTGTGGTATCTAGGGATACCAGGTGGGGAGTGTGCTACTTTATCAGTCAGTTATTTTATTGTGTTGTGTTATAGCACCCCCTGCTGTTGACTGTGTGTTATATTTAGATTAGAGGCTCTGTAGCTGTGTCTCAATTCAGGGGCTGCATCCTTCTAGGCTGCATTCGTCGGCCGCATACGTCACAGCGGTGCGACTAAGGCTGTCCCATTTCATTAAAACTTTAAGACTCCTTCTAATGCGGCCGACGAATGCGTCCTTTTTTTCCATGAATTTCAAGGATGCATCGATGTATCCTTCGTAGCCCCAAATATCCCAAGATTCATTGCGGGCCGGTGACAGTTCGATCAACAGCTGGAGTTTTAACTGCTGATGGCTGACGGAGAAGATGGATTCATCAGTGGCGGAAATTCTAGTTTTAAATATCAGTATTATGTTTCAGCTCACTCTGATAGCTAACGATACAAATGTTGACAACGTTAAAGTTTGTTCTGAAAAACCGATTGAATAACGTTATTGATGTGAGCCGCTGTAGTGTAAAACGTTTACTGTCCAGTTGTTCAGCTTCAGTTTTAAGTTATATTTTACTGAGACTGTGGCAAAATTCTTTCTGACCGCGGCCACCACAAAAACGACTTATTCAATCATAAATATTCATATATTTAATCCTCATTTCAGTTATTATATGGAGAAGAAGTAAAATGGACGTAAATCCTGGTGGAGCTTCTATTGGTGGTTATTCTCTGTAGACCAGTGAAAACATGACTCTCCTCACTGTTCTTAGTTTAGCTCCACCAAGTTATCTGATCACATGTTTAACATAATTTATATTTGGTTTCTGTTCAGACAGCAGGTATTTAGTGATCCTCATCAGAAACACTCAACCCAGAGACTGTGGAGGTTTATAATATTTAAAGTTCATATCAGTGGATGTTAACAGATTTAAACCAGCTGTGAACGCTTCTTGTTTCTCAGACAGTTTAGTCCCGTACCACCGGACAGTCCAAGACCCTCCAGTCTTCAAGTATATAAAACATATTAAAAACATAAATTACAGTTTTGGGATCAAATCCAGTCAAAAATTGGGTAAAATTACACAGTCGTCTTATCCTGATCGTTGGGATGAAAATTTGTTTGTCAGGGTTGCTAGGCAACAAGGAGCAGCGCTATGAGACGTCATGACGTAAGCAGGAAGTTCATCGTGGGCTAGACCGTCTTATTTAACAATCGCTCATGCAGCCTTCTAATGCAGCCTACCCGTCTTTAGAAGGACCCAGCCTTCGAAGGACGGGTACGCTGGGTCCTTTGAAGGATGCAGCGCCTGAATACAGCCAATGCCTTGTTTTGATGACATCATTAGTAGGCGTCAGGGCAGTTCTCCATGTGCTTCCCTTAAGAAATGCATTAACTTTTTCAGCGGACATCATCCTTACGTTCAGCTCTTTGAAAGCATCGTTGGTACGTTAAAATAACCCTTTAAGTTTATCATTGTTATTGTTTGTGTATATTTTTGGTGAATGCAACATATTTTCACTGTTTGTTTAGATATAGTAAATTAATGTCAGTCACATGTTCTACTGGCTGAGACAATACGTATACATTGTAGCAATGCTGATGATGCTTATTTGTTTGTATTTCAGTTTTACCCTACTGCCAGTTGCTACATTAAAACAAATTCAACTTGGAGCGTTTGTCACGTGTAGTAATTGGAAATGGAGTTTATCTGCCTTTCAGTTCATGCAAGGCGTGTGAGGAGGACAAGACATGCAGGCTACTCCATGAGGATCCCCACAAACTTGAAAATTATATCTGAACTCACTTTTACTTTCCATATGTCATCCCAACTAAATACGAGGTATTTCTGAAAACTACGGTAGCAATGGACTGACAAATTTGGTTGGAGATAATTGGCGGGTAATTGTTCATCTTTAAGATAAGATAGAGCTTGGTCATTAACAGTTTTATATGTTAGAAGCAGGACTTTAAATTCTATCCTGGATTTTACAGGGAGCCAGTGAAGAGAGGTAACATCCAAACTTGAGTAAAGAAATGAATTTAAGTAGTTTGAACATTATGTAATGACGCTTTTTTTTCCCTCACTTTGGGCATAGGGTCATAACATTTTTTCTGTTGTCATGCCCTCCACTTTTGCTTAGTGGGCTGCTGTCCCATTATTCCGCCCTTCCCTTCATGTGGGCATGAATGAGGTGTGTGTGTGGATGTGTGTGCTGGTCCATTGGATAATTCGCTGAATGAGGACACCTGTGGCGGGGAGTGGCTGTCCTGTTCCCAATCTTTGCCTGCCATAAGAGAAGCCGCTGACACCAGACTGCTGTACAACATAAAGTTAATCTACTCAGACCTACTAAATCTTTGATTCAGTTTTGTCTTGCTCATGATTACCAGTTCATGATTGTTCAGTTAACTGTGTCGCTCCCTGCCTGGACCTCCTACTTCTAGTTGAAACCATTTCTCACAAACCTGGATCATCTCCATTTACCCTCCATGGATCTACAACCTGAAACCCTCACTCAAAAATCCCTCAAGCCACACTGTACACCTCCTCAGCCTGCATTCCGCTGACTATTCTTCCTATTACGACTGTCGGCTAAGCAGATAGTCCTGTACTGTGTAGGTTTCATTGTTAATAGTTTTGCGCTCGTTGGATAGCTTGTCTAACTGTGTCCTCCTTGTCCCTATTGAGGGTCTTATGTTCATCAGTTGCTTGTGTTTCTAAATTGTCAGCCAGAGTAGCATAGAATTGCATTCTCTCTGTATAAAATATCGTAATAATAAACTGCTTAACATTTATCTAGTGTGTTGTGTTCTCTCTGTGTGGGTCTCTGACTCCCTGTGACGGCTGTTTTTTAGTGCATATTATTGCAGTTGTTATTAAACCTGTGCTGCTGTATAATAAAGTTTGGAGAACACTAACAAACCAAAACTTCAGCAAGGGGAGAAATTATTTGTCCATGTCTGTGAAGGCAAATCAGTCTCACCAGATTTTGAAATTTTAAAGCTGTTGAATTTCTAACTTTGATTTTTTTTTGCATTGAAATTATGTATCAGACTATTTTTTCTGAATTTAGCTCATCCAAATTTCAATAACTTATTTTCACTTTTGTTTTTCAATGCTCACAAAAATTTCAGGTGCTTAAAGTTGATAGGCAAAATTCGGTGCTCAAAATTTCCTGTTCACATCCGGGGTCGTAGGAAAAATAATTGGTTCTGGCTTAAGTCAAATCAGGGTTGTCTCTTTCAGTGATCAGTGATTAGATTTGGCAAATGTAGAATAGCATCTTTAACGAACTTTAAGTAGGTAGGTATAGCTTGCATACCTGTGGAATTCCACCTATTGCTATTCTTGTAACAGTATTCAATTCAATTCAGTTTTATTTATATAGCGCCAATTCACAACATATGTCATCTCATAGCACTTCACATAGTGAGGAGCAGACTTTTTTTTTTCAAATTTTAAATAGAGAACAGTAACCCAGCAATCCAAAGTAGCCTATGAGCAAGCATTTGGTGATGGTGGAAAGGAACCAAAAAATATGGCCAGAAACACTTTGCTATGCTACTGAATATGACAGTTTCCACAGAGATCTAACCACTGCTTACAGTTATACCCAGAGTCTTACCGACTCTGGGTATAACTGTAAGCACCTTGGAAAGTGTCAGTCACTGTCCGTTCTCAATGACAAATTCCAACATCAAGATATTTTTAAGACTTGCAGCCAACAGACTTGAAACAGAGCCTGGAAATGCATTTAGCCCAGATCAAGCAGGCTTTATCAAAGGGTAGCAGGTCTCTGATAATATTCCCCATCTCTTAACTTGCAGTGGGTGCAACACATAAAATCTTGCCTTCCTATGGAGTGATATGTTTGGATGTTGAACAGGTGTTCAATCATCTTGAATGGCCATATCTTTCTACAGTAGTTTAAGTTTGGAGATAGCTTCATCAACGTGAGTGAAATAGTGCATTCTAATCTTTCAGCCCTGGTTTCTGTGTATGGTGGCTTCTCAGGTTTATCTGACACAGAACAGGGGCAGCAAGGGAACGCTCTGTCTCCTTGACTATTGCAGCCACCACAAAATGACTTTAAAAGGCTCTCTTGATGTTAATGGATGTCAACTCATTTTGTCAGTTGAATTTAAATACACCTCATGAGCATGTTATGAACAAATCAACCAATTTGTGACACCAAAGCAAAATAAAAATGAATAATACTGGGAATCACTTAACACTTTGAATCTCCTTACCAATAGGAGGAACACAAAAACATGTATCTTTGGAGAACGGACGTGGGTAAATTATACAGTTTAAAGCAGTTCATGGTGTGAAAGACTGATCAATGCAAAGTATTAACATGATGCCCAGTAAATAGTTGTGATTTTCTGCCAGGGTGGCCTATCTTGGAACTTAAGACAGGTGACGTGGTGAGCAACAAATGTTTTATTTTTATGAAATGAATTTTAAAATAAAAGTTAAAAAAAAAACTCACTTTGTACACCTAAAATTCTGCAGACTGAGAACAGATTTTTACACTGTTTCATGTCTTTGAAAAAACAAAACAAAAACAGACAGAGCTAAAAATAACATTGGAAATTCATTGAAACCTTTAAGATAAAGAAAATGTACAAAAAGATTATCCATTACCATGAACACGTGTTAACAAAAACAAAACAAATAAAACACCTGCTAGAATTTAATGTCTGAATTTAATACTGTGCAAAATCTGTCTATAATATTGAAATGGCATTCATGTAGAATTATAAAGCATTGCTAAATAGTAAAAATAATTTCAAGCAAAAAGTCAGTGGCCGAGTCCAACAAAAAACCCAAAGGCAGTGTAGAATT
The DNA here is from genome assembly GCA_024666655.1 of Dascyllus trimaculatus. Taxonomy (NCBI): domain Eukaryota; kingdom Metazoa; phylum Chordata; class Actinopteri; family Pomacentridae; genus Dascyllus; species Dascyllus trimaculatus. The sequence continues at coordinate 409,761 of CM045453.1, read as the reverse complement.
GCAATTCCATATCTACAAAATCTGCATCTTAACAACCTAACTATGTACACTGTACAGAAATTTAAACATAAACATTTTTTTACAAAGAAAAAAAGAAGTGCTTGCCTGAGTGGATGTGCTGTCTCTTATCTAGGCCAGATGGACACTAAGCCATTAGTAATCCTGACAAGAGTAACAGAAAACACCGGAATGCAATGCCTCTAAAAATATGTATGTTCCACGTGGCTTTTTCTTTCTTTAGCGAATAATGGACAACATTAAACAGATCATACAAGTAAAGGGAAATCAGCTAAAATGATGGGCATCAACTCAGGCTCACAGTATAGTGTAGCTGGCGTTTGACAATTATTTTTGCCAAAGGTTTTCAACTCTGCAGTAACACTGTGTCTTCTACAGTGTTTTTTAAACATATCATCAAATACATCATGATATACTGATAGCAAGTGCAAGATAACAAGATCACTAGTGCAACATAAAAACAATTCCACAAAATGAAATGACTAATGCTAAAAGTGGCTGTGGTTGCCAATATACATTTTTATTATTTCTGTCACAATATTATTGGAACCTAACTCCATTGTTCTTTGTAGGTAAACTTGTTTGTCTTATTCATATTATATGTCATTATTTCAAGAGATAAACCAATGTTTTTTGTTTTTTGGGGGGGTTTTTTTGGTGCTTAAACTTCTGTACAAGACAGTTACAAAAAAACACCAGTCACTGAAAAGTTAGTTTTGACAATATAAAAAGAAAAGTTCAGAAAAATGGAACATATCTTCAAGTGAGATTGCTACTTCATTCAGTATTCATAGAGTCATAATAATCTATTTTGCTAATAGTCTGATTCCAATACTACTGCAGCTTTTTTATTATTGACTTGCTTACTTTTTATCTCAGTAGAATACTTCCCCTTATTAAACACTTTTCTCCCAAAATATACTGATAATACACTCCAAGGAAAACAATTGCTGTAGCAAAAACAACAAAATGTTAGCATCAAATGAAGCATTGACTGAATTCACATTCTTTAAGATTTCTGGATTTCTCTGTTGTCATGCCCTCAGCTCAGGCCTCCAATCCTTCCATCTGCAGCCAGTCTCACTCTCCCCCCTTGTGTGTCTGTATGCCTTATTGCAGGAGTGATACAAGTTTGCTGCAGTATGAGCAGAGCTTCACTAGCTTCTGTACATCAGGATCATCAAGCTTGATTAAGATGGTTAGCCATTACAACTCTGCTGGAACATAGACACTGCAAATGCAGTCAGTCGAGATTCCCGCCATAAACAGGACATATGCTGTTCTGTCAGCAATTTGGTTTTGACAAACTGCTGTTCCCCTGTAGTTCCATGGATGTTCCAGCCTCTGCTTTATCTTTCCAAGTTTTCAGCTTTTCTTGGCTCCCACTGGTCACACACTGCACCATATTCACCTACTCAGGCTATAGTCCCCATCTTCCTGCTACCTTAAAATAAACAAATCCTTTGCCCCTGGCCCTTGGTGTCTACATATGGGCCCACTAATCTGGAATGTGACAAATATGATCAATTGTTGGAACAAATGTTTAAATTAGAGTGCTTAATTTCTTCAAATGTCTTATGTATCTCATATAAAAGCATCAAGTCATAAAACAAAGGTAACCCAATTAAACAGTAAATACTAGTCTTAAATGACTGTATTAATAGAAATTAAAATGTTGTCTAATACTAGCTGGGCCTGTCTAAAAAGTATTTGTCCCCTAATCACTAAAGCCAAAAAACTATCAAATTTCATTGATAACTGGTCACAGTTCATGCTTCCTATGGTAGTACTACTAGTATATAAATAATTACATTCAATCATTCATCCCTAGTGAAGAATATTCACACTAAAAGGTATTAAAATTAAAGGTATAAAGTATAAACAGGACTTCTAGGGAGCGTTCCAAATGTGGAAGAAGCACTGGGAGGGGTGTTTCATCACAGCAGGAGACTAATTTAAATCAGGTATGTTTTTTGCTTTTTATGTTTGGGATCCAAACTTTTTTATGCACATTAACAACCACAGCAGCTCTTGGCTTCCACACATAACAAAGTTAAAAAAAAAATGACTCAATGCATTTTTGGGCTAATGACAGAGGGTAGTTTAAATATCATGGTCAATCTGGTTGGAGGGGGCAAGCACATTCCACAATAAAAGAAATGAATGGCTTTTTAAAATGTGGTCATAACATTGTTTCATACATGTTACCAGTGATGTCATAGTATTTTACAAAGTCTGTATAAGCTTGGAGCTCTACAAAGTATACAAATCAGGGGAAAAGAAGAAAAGTCTTTTTTTTAGAAAGAGGTGCTCTGATGGGCTTCTGTGAAGGAGCGGGGAACCCGCAACCCTTTTACTTACGTGATTGTTCCTTCTGTTTATCTCTAATTCTCTTGATTGTATCTTTAATTTTCAGTCTTTTCTAGATTAGTCTTTCTCGTTCACATTCTCCATCCATTCTTTTCACTTTCCAAGTATATCCCTATTAGAACAGGAAGGACACTTCTGACTGTTCTGCACAGTGGGAGCAGGACACAATAGGTTTGTTTGTCATAGTACTGTAAAACTTTCCCCCACACAATTCCATTTCGGACATAGTTGCTTAGGAGGATAGTATTTGTAAAATATAATTTTAAATGGATTTAAAGTCATTATTATAATATATGATTGTAGGAGTATGTAGCATTGCTGACAAAGCATTTCTTCCCCTGTAATAACATCCAGCAGTGCAACTTCAACCTGTGTCACTGCTGTGCTCCTGCTGGCCCATTACACACCCCAAAGAATCCCTGCACTGGTCAGTCAATCACACCTCAGTCTGTTGCTGTGAGTCAGTGATGATGGTCACTCCACGGCGAAGCTCGTCCATACTGTCAAAATCACTACCACGTTCTGAGTCATCCGGTCCGCAGGGGGCTGACATGTCTGAGGCTGATGATGCACCAACAGATAGTCCCATATTTAGCGACACAGAGTCATCACTGTCCTCATTTCCTGGTGATACCACACCCACTGTATTGCTGAAGTCCCCCTGAGGTGCTTCCCCAAAGGGAAGCTGGTGGGGGGGCAAGTATTGGCTGGGGTGGAAGTGTGGTCTGGTATGCTGATGTCCGGTGCTGCCAGAGCTCAGTGTGCTTTCTTTGGAGGCTGGTGAATTAGCAGGGAGAGGTGTGTAGGGCTCAGGATAGTCCTCGCCTGTTGGCAGTGGAGGTGGCAGCTGGTCTTGGCTCAAGAACTCCTCTTCGTGGGGAGGAGGGTAGTCACTGTCGATGTCATAGCCCCCCAGGTAATAGTCTGACTCCAGTTCACGAGTGCTTTCTACAAGGTGAGGGGCTGAGCCTGCTACCTCACTGCCAGGACCTACCTCAAAGCCCGGCACTTCTTCAATGTCTGACAGCCTTGTGCTCGGCATCCAGTCTGATGTGTCCCAGTGATATGCTGGACAGTAGAAGGGGAGATGGTTAGCAATAATTTGAACTGCGAAAACCACAAAAGTCCAGAGTTGCACATTTGCCTGAACCAACAAACTGGTTTCCACAATGTTGAATTGTGCAGTAGACATATCTTTAGTAAGCACCCGGGATGTTAGACTCAATATCATCAACAATACATAGAGGTGTTGAAAGTCATGTTCATGACAAGGTACAACCTGTACAGAAAACATGTTAGGTCTTTGGAGGGTATGTGACATGCAAAATAGGACACTCTGAGGGTTGACGTCACAGGAGTCACAGCATGCTGAGCTTCATAAAGAATTACCAGCAGTTAAGCCACATTAAAGGTTGAAAACAAATGCCACAATTGATTCAGTTCACGCAGAACAATATATCATACAGTGCTGTGAAAAACTATTTACTGAAATCTTCTATTATTGTATATTTGTCACACTTGAATCTGTCAGATCATCAAATCAATTTTTATATAAGACAAAGATAACCCAAAAAACGATGATGATTTTATTTATTGAAGGAAAAATGCTGTCCAGCCCATCTTGCCCTATGTAAAAAAAAAAAGTAATTGCCCCCTTAGCTACCAGTCTAAATTGGCAGTTGGGTTTAGTTTCACCAGCCACACTCACATATGATTACTGCCAGGCTTTTTGAACCTAAATATCACTAAATAGATACTGTCTGGTATTGTCAAGCAGCTAAAGGGTCTCAAAAAGCAGCACATGATGCCACGTTCTAAAGAGATTCAAGAACAGATGCTAAACAAAGTCACTGACATTTATCAGTCTCGAGAGGGTTCTCTGGAGTCTCAGAGATAAGGCTCTGGGACTCCAGAAAACCACAGTGAGAGACTTTATCTATAAAATTGAGAAAACATGGAACAGTGGTAAACCTTCCCAGGGTGGCCGGCCTACCAAAATTTTTCCAAGAGTGCATTGACATCAAAAGATCTGCAGGCCTCACTTGGCTCAGTGAAGGCCAGTGTACATGATTCCTTCATAAGGAAGACACAGGGAAAAAATAGCATTCACGGGAGAGTAGCAAGACACAAACCACTACTGTATCAAAAAGAACATAAAGGTTTGTCTGGCATTTGCAAATAAAATATCTGGATGAGCCCCAAGACTTTTGATTAGTCAAAGGTCGAAATTTTTGGAATACATGAGCCCCGGGCTGCTTTGCTTCCACAGTGCCTGGACAACTTGTCATAACTGATGGAGCCATGAATTCTGCTCTCTATCAGAAAATCTTCCTGAAGAACATCCACCATCAATTCATGACCTAAAGCTCAAGCACATATGGTTTATGCAGCATGACAATGACCCAAAGCACACATGCAAGTCCACCTCTGAATGGCTCAAAACAACAAAATGAAAGTTTTGGAGTGACCAAGTCAAAGTCCAGACTTCAATCCAATTAAAATGCTGTGGCAAGATATTAAAAGGGCAGTTCATGCTCAAAAAGCATTTAATATGGCTGAATTAAAACTATTCCACAGAGAAGAGTGGGCCAAAATTCCTTCATGGCAATGTAAAAGATTGATCACAAGCTATCACAAACATTTAACTGCAGTTATTGCTTCCAAGGGTGGCACCACCAAGGAACCACATAAGGTTCAGGGGGGCAATTACCTATATCACCCATTTTCACATGGGTGATATAGGTTTTCAATAAATTGCCAATGAATGTTTTTACTTATTTCATTTTAAAACTTTATGTTTTTGTGGTTTATCTCTGTTTAATTTTAAAATATATTTGATGATCTGTAACATTTAAGTGTGAAAAATATGCAAAAATAGAGAATGTTTTTCACAGCACTGTATATCTAGTAGATTTTCCTGTTGGTCAGTATAGCATAATTAAGTGTTGAAAAAGACTACAGCCACCTGAAATAGTAAGTACATCTCAAATTGTTGGTTTTATTGACATACTTGCAAAAGAAAACATTTGAATTTCTAACTCCTATAAGTGTACAGTTATTGTAAAGACTTTGAAGTTTATAAATTCCTGTTTGGCCAATAGTGCTAATTCTAATAGAGAAAGTTGCAGCCATGCCAGGGAAAAAAATTGGTATCTAAATCAATATCAGTATCTAAATCCAAATGTGAATTACCTCATAGTCTTGTCTTTTGTTCCTTGGTTATTGTGCTGAATAATGGCCAGCATAATGTTTTTGCAGAACTTTATGATGTTACAGTGAAGCTAACCTTTGACCTTGTCATCATTTTATCCTATCCTGTGTATGTCCTTATTGTGTCATAATTACCATATGAATTCTTGAGTAATGGCTAAAAACACGTTTTGTAATCAGTCATATGGGAAAAGTAAGTACATTCATCAAAACCACATAATTAGAATTATGGGTTCCGGATTAGGCACCAAGAATTAGAACCTCCTCTGGGAGTGAAGGGTGAAGCCTGTCCTATTTAAACCTTTGATATCTACGGTTTGGTGTTTACTTTGCTTTTGAAGTGTGTGGTGAGAGCATGCACAATCAAAAGAGCCCTCTAAGGCCTATTGCAAAGAGGGTTGTTGATCTCTGTCAGAATGGAAAGGAACTTAAAGAGATCTCCAGATTATTTCAAATTAATTATTCCACTTCAATGAAAATCATCTATAAATGGCAAAGATCATTAATCACAACCAAATCAGGACTGACTGCATCATCAAATTCAGACCACTAGCAGACTATTTGATGCAAACATTAATCTTCAAGAACAAACTTCAGCCCAGGATCACATGTAACTGCAACTGTTGGTGTCAAAGTGATGCATCTATAATCAAAAAGAGATTGCACAAATTTGACCTGCAAGTCGGCATGCCAGGAAAAAAGCCTTTGCTGCCCCAAAGAATGTTAGAGCAGAAATACAGTTTTCAGACCTTTTTGGAATAATATGAATCAGAGAAAGAGTTGCCTGACTACAGTAACAGGAGAGATGTTTGGTACAAACCAAAGACAGCTTTTCAGGAGAAAAACTTAATTCCAACTGTGAAGGTGCTGGAAATGTGTGCTAATAATTTGCAGTCACTGATTCAACTCTGAAATCTTTATCACTGCAAAAAGTTCTTGAAGGTAATGTGAAACCATCGGTGCAAAAGTTGAATGGGATTTGAAACTGATCATAAACACTCCAGGAAATCCAACAAGAAATGAATGAAATAGAAGAAATGTAGGGTTATGGAATACCCTAGTTCCTGGGTCTCCACATCACCAGTGATCTCACATGGACTGTCAACACCTCCCACCTGGTGAAGAAGGCCCAGCAGAGACTTTTCTTTCTGCGGAGGCTGAGAAAGGCCAAACTCCCCTCACAGCTTCTCATCAACTCTTACAGGAGTGCGATTGAGAGCATTCTGTGCTACTGCAGCACGGTCTGGTTTTCCAGCTGCACTGCTGGAGACAGAAAGGACTTGGCCCGTGTCGTAAAGACTGCACAGTGGATTGTGGGTGCACAGCTTCCCAGCCTGGACTCTGTCTATGCTAGCCAGTTGAAGAAAAAGGCCAGCAGCATCGCCAGAGACCCCACCCATCCAGGACACAGACTGTTTGTCCCCCTTCCATCAGGGAAAAGATTCAGGACATTAAAATCAAGAACTAGCAGACTGTGAAACAGCTTCTTCCCCAGAGCTGTTGCCGCCATCACACCCCCACCCATTGCCCCACCATCCAGACATCCCCAGCTTGATAGGACAGTTCAGCTGAACATGCACGCCACCCCACCCACCCCCTCCACCTCCACGCTCATCTGTGCAATAAAAACTTTACCAAACCCCTGCACTCCCACTATTTGCACTATTTTATATGATCAGTCCTGTACTACTTGTGCACTTTGTCATATGTATATAATACTATGTTTGAATTATTATTTTTAAGAGTATTTTTAATTATCTTTTATTTATCTATTTTTTATTATTCTTTGCATAGCTGCTAATTGTCGTGTTCTTCCGTACAAATTTCGTTGTACTTCTGCACAATGACAATAAAGTCTCTTTATCTTTATCTTTATCTACCCTCGTCAAGAAGCAAGAAAACCATCCAGCATCTTGCAACTGAAGGACATTTCCATACAAGGGTGGCTTAAAATCTCAGTAAGCCAATGTCAAAGGTGGGTGGATGGAGCTAAGTGGAGAACTGTTTTGATGGAACATTTGCATGCAATGAGGTGAGAACCGTGATTAAAACAGCTAATCCCCCCCCCCCCAAAAAAAAAAAAAAAAAAACCAGCAGGGTCCAACACAGCATGAAATTTTGAGTGTTTTCAGGCACTAGCTTGGAAATTGTCGTTGTTTCCAGTAGGTAGCAGAAGGGGAGGGAAGAGCCTCACTGGAATTTCTGCTACAGAGGTCAATACTAGGTACAATTTTTCCATGGAAAAATATTATATCTATTGATGTTTTCTCTGAAAAAAAATATTGAAGAAAGCCCATTTTCCTTTTGGTGTTGTTCAAGAAGATCAAATGTTTGCTTTTCCAAATATGTGAAAAAAGCCCAAAATTTGCATTTGATGTACTTACTTTTCCTATATGTGTTGTCAGTGGGTTGTCTGTTTTGATGCACTATTTTGAATAAAAGATTCCATGCAAATCTTCTACACAATTGCTATAGCAGCTGTGTCCCATTCGGATGCAACAGCAAGACAACACTAACAGGAGTGGTTGGTTGTTCTATGGTCAGCCTGTGTTGAAATGTTTTTGAAAAGTGACCAATTATGGCCTTTCATGAAAAGGTGAAAGTGATGTGAGGACTGCAAAACCTCTGAGCGAAGACATTATAGTCAGTGACTGACTGTCTGACTGTGACAAAGGTGACTGCAGTTTACATAATGTCTCCGATTGAAAGTCAAAGTTTGTTTCTTTAAAACATGACTACAAATGATGTAGTGTCAGAATTTACTACCAGGATGCTGCTCTCAAATGACAGTATAAGGTAACTACTATTTTCTATCATAAGGTGTAGTGTATGAAAGATTCAAATAACTTTTTCCCTTTAATGATTAACATGTCCAGACCCCCACCAACCACTAGCATATGCTTAGTTTCCACTACAGTCATCTAATGGGTCCAGTTTTTGTGACGCTTTTTAGGTCAGAGATGACAACATAAAACACTGATACATTTGACATGTCACATGATTTTCTTTGTAAGTTAAAGATTAAACTAATGCAGCATTAAGAAGAAATATACGTACAGGGAATTTTGGGACATACATCATAAGAAATTGGTTGTCTCCATCAAATTCAAGCAAAACAAGGCTGGATTTCTTTCACATTTCACATCCTTTGGAAAGAGAGACACCTGCTAACCCATTACAACATATACTGTCTTAAAACTTTGAAGGGATAGGCAGCTGAAATGGGACCATTTATGGTATGCTATAGTGTTACCATTGAGCACTTGAGTCAATGCTCTTATAACATAATATAATTCTTATTACAAATGTTTAGTTGACCAAAGGGACAATCTACAAAGAACTCTGCAGATTAATTTACAGTGAATGAAGTTAAAATAAAAGCAATGACAATACAAAAAGATTTCCATGCATTATAGCAGAGCACAAACCATGGAAAGACTGAGGTTGTGAAAACTTCACCACACAACAACTGGTACAGTGAGTGAGGGAAAGGTGGGGGGAGGGGTGGCGACTGCTTTGGCCTGTGAAATCAGCACAGCACGAAATAAGCTGTGGAATAACACATATGCATATCAAGCTCTGACTGGGAAGGAGATGAAAAGAGGAATTTGCCAGTGAACAAGTATGGCGGAATGAAAAGTACAGCTTGGTAGAAAGATGCAGCAGGTAGACAAAATATTTTCAGTGAGAACAGACTAATTCAGAGTTGGAATTTGTTGACTGAAGATTTCATTTTTATGCAAATCATGTCCTAGGTCAGTGACTGACTATGAACCACAGTCACCACCTGTAGACTAGCGGAATATTGTGAAAATCATTGCAACTCCAAATTTATTTGCATAGAAATATGCATGTACAAGCATGCTCCCATACCATCTATCCACACTGTCAGCCCAGTGATAGACTGACAACCTGTAGATAAAACAGAAAGACTGACAACTATGCAATCTCACATTCATTTTGGAATCACCAATTAACCTGCATGATTTTGGACTGTGGGAGGAAGCCGGGTGACCCCAGCGCAAGGATAACATGCAAACTCCACACAGAAAGACTCCAGATTCAAACCAAGGACCTTCTAGTAACAGTGCTATCCACTGTAACGCCATGCCATCAATGCATAAAATGAGCTTCCAGCACACTAGTCATTGATGGAGTGCTGCTGTGACTGCTGTCCTTTTGGCAGATTCTCTGAATATTCTTGTTTTGTTACTTTGTTTGGTCAGACACTCAACTTTAGGAAGAGTACTGATTAGTCCTGAGGCCATTGTGCTTCTAGGAACACTTAGACTTTTATTAATCTCCTTGTCTGTCTTTGGTGTGGCCACACCACAATTTATCAATCCAATCCAATCCAATCCACTTTATTTGTATAGCACATTTAAACAACTAAAACGTCTCCAAAGTGCTGTACATAAAATAATAAAAACAATAAAACAAACATTTTCCATATAACAACTACCAATAAATAATCAAATACGTGCATCAATCTAAAACAATGCTATAAATAAAACAATAAAATCAAACTGATAAATATCATAAAATAAACAAAAGACGCACAATTTATTACACAGGTTCACAAAGACTTCCTTCGAATTCATTGCCTGTTGTTGTCCTGGCATGCAAAGTGAATTGTGGTACCTTTGTATACACAAGTATATTTATGCTTCCTAAACCATGTTGAATTAATGCAATTTGTAATATGTGATATTTCCATGCTGAAATGTTTTACTCTTTTCTTTGACAAATTTAAATAAAGTAAAGTTCAAGATGGAAGAATGGTAAACTAAACTAATGCAAAGTATTTTTCAGTAAGCTGCCGTTCCCAAAAACCCTTCCCAAAATTTCTTCTGCTGCCCTAAATTTCTCTTGTTCAGTGAGTTTAGCAGTTTTATCTGTTGTGCTGCTGATAATTAAGAAGCTCCTTATATTTAATGAGGTAAAATGCCAGTCAGTAACTACAGTGAGAAGCAGCAACAAAACAGCTGAGACAAACTATGAACATGCAGGCAGCAGCCAGCATTTAGAAAAAGGTATGCTCAGATTGATGTAACACTGCTAATGTAAAACAGCTGATGTGGATATAATGTTAATGTTACTTTCAGTCTGCTACCTTCTATGTTGTTGTCCGAAGGACAAGCTAAACCACACTGGTAAGCAGTGAGTCAAGTGAGTCAGTCACCTAATGAATTGCTGCTCCTCAGTGGAGAGCATGTAGTTGTGGTAATGCTAGATTAGCCGGATGGAGAGAGAGAGAGAGAGAGAGAGAGAGAGAGAGAGAGAGAGAGAGAGCAAGAGAGACAGAATAATTTTTATTGATTAAAATTATTAAAAATCACAAGACTAATATATGACTAAAGCAAATACATTTTTTTTCAAATAACTTTAACTCAACAAAATCAAAATCAGTTGCCAATATCAACACTGGTACAGACTGATTGGCAAAATGCAAAAAATAACTACGATAATCATTTTGCTCCTAAGACAGGTCATATTAGGCTCAATGGCACTGGGAGAAAGTCCAATGGATCTATACCACACTGAATAGAGATTCGGTTGAGATATCTCAGTCTAGACCAAATACTTGGGTATAATGACCTACCAGTACTGTCAATGTTGCACTCTGAAGATAGCAGGCCAACAAATCAGCAGTGCAATTCAAAATACTCAGAATATGGGTCTTAAAACTCATAGCAAAATCTGCTTAACACAAACTTAAATTGTTTGACAAAAAACATGTAATAATTATTAAAATTCGTAACAATTATTGAACAAATATAAGCTTTTTTTTTAATGCTGCTCACTGACATGTAGCCTATTATAACCCACATTTTAAGGGGAATTTTTATTGTAAATTTTGCTACTGCAAAATTCAAGTTATTTTCACTGGGTGACTTATTTTGTCTACTTGCTGCAGATAGACAGACAGACAGACTGATGCATAGGAAGGAGTGGGGTAGAGGGAAGGTAGGGGTGGGTTGGTAGTCACCTGAGTTGTAGGTTTGACCTTGGTCCATAACTGATACTGTCAGACAACAAAACACAGAGTGCTTTAGCAGTGGACCAGTATATCTACTTGTCTAAATGTAGTGACATAGCATAGAGAAAAATATAGGTTGCAGGGTTTCTTCTGTGTTGCAAAACTAATTATAAATTTTTGATCATAAAGTTAGGGGTTTCTAAAAAAAATCTGTTCCGCCAGTGCTGGTGGTGTAATCTCTGTGATTTGTATTTTCCTTCCAGCTCACTGTTGAGGTTTAAGAACTCAGAACATATGTGTGAACAACAACCTCATTATTTGACCTAAAATAAAACAATGACTGGTCAACCATATGCCATGAATATTCTGCAGATATTCAGTCCAATCTGATTAACACTCCTTGAAGGAATACAGTAAAAAGGAAGAACTCATTAGTGAAATTGCCTGCCAAGGTGATCAGTTGCAATGAAACTCTGTAGAATGTTGGCTCTCACTAGAACAAAGTTAGCTATCATTGCCGGATGAAAAAACAAACTAAAAACTAAGAACTAGTGGAACAAAGTCTAACCTGGAAGTGGATTAGACTGACTAACCACTGACTATGAGAATGTGTTTGAGAAAGGAAAATAAATAATCCATAAGTCCTGATATGATGAGAGCTGATCTGTTTGCAGTGTCCAAGAGTATGTAACACACAGTGGGAGCTTATTTAGCTGAAGACACCTCTTTAGTAGAGATGCTGCAATGAAAAGACTGAAATAAGTGAGGAGGGGAAAAGTGAGAGAAGGGACACAAAGGGGATGAGACATGGTACCTTCACTTTCGATTGTGTCGACTGCATCATTGACCAGTCGAATGACGGTCACTATGGAGGCTTGTGGAGGGAAAAAAGGAGCAGATAAGTTTTGAAATACAGGCATCAATGTGAAAAAATGCTTATCATGGTGTTGGTCAGGAGTGTCCCCTCACCACCCCCTCACTGTGGCATTGGTGGTAATGGCTGCCTACTGTTGCCAGTGATGCCTGTAGAGAGTTCTACCTGCTCAGACTTATTTCTGATGTTGATGTTTGGGGTAAGTGCACACAATATTGTTCATATATGCAGACATATTTTAGGTTGAAAAATAAAAGAAGCAAAGAAAACATTGCCAAGAAAATTAACTTTAACAGTTAAGCAGTTAAAAAAATAAGAAATGCAAAGAAAGCCACATCAAATCAAAACAATATAAAAGCAAAAACCAACAGCAACACAACCGTACTTCTATAGCTTTATGTCTTTTTGGTGCAGAGACCATCTTGTGTGGTGACAGTGATCAGCCTTTAGAAACCATAGGGATGATAATGGGAACAGCAATGTTATGGGTGAGGCAAAATTTACAGTTAAATAATTAATAATTAGGAGGACAGAAACATTTTATAACAACGACTTTCATGAAGTGCAAGTAAAATCTTGAGAGAACAGGTAGATGCAATGACAGTATAAACAAATACACAACTCCTGCACAAAAGCCACAGCCACCAACACCACACTGTGAAGCTGCCAAAGCCCTTTGCCTCAATGCAGGAATGCTTTCAATGGAAAATGGTGCTGCTATAAGATCATTTTATATATACAGTGCCATGCAAAAGTATCATCATCAACAATACAGAGAGGTTTTGAAGATCATGTTCATGACAAGGTACAACCTGTACAGAAAACATGTTAGGTCTTTGGAGGGTATGTGACATGCAAAATAGGACACTCTGAGGGTTGACGTCACAGGAGTCACAGCATGCTGAGCTTCATAAAGAATTACCAGCAGTTAAGCCACGTTAAAGGTTGAAAACAAATGCCACAATTGATTCAGTTCAGGTAGAATAATATATCATACAGTGCTGTGAAAAGGTATTTAGAGAAATCTTCTATTTTTGCATATTGGTCACACTTGAATGTTTCAGATCATCTAACTAATTTTAATGTAAGACAAAGATACACCAAGAAAACACAGAACCAATCTAAGAAATGGCCAAATTCATTTGGCAATTAGGTGAAACCAGCCACACTCACATATGATGACTGCCAGACTTGTTGAATTTAAACATCCCTAAATAGAACCTGTCTGGTATTGTGAATTAGCTGAAATGTCTGAAAAAGCAGTACATGATCCCATGTTCGAAAGAGATTCGAGAACAGATGTGAAATAGAGACATTAACATTTATCACTCTGGAAAGGGTTACAAAGCCAAAGCCAAAGGGTTACAAAGCTCTGGGTTCTCTCACTGTGAGAGCCATTATCCACAAATGGAGAAAACATGGAACAGTGGTGAACCTTCTCAGTAGTGGCCAGACTACCAAAATTTCTCCAAGAGCACATTGACATCTAACCCAGGAGGTCACAAAAGAGTCCAGACAAACATCAAAAGATCTGCAGACTTCAATGGCCTCAGTTAAGGTCCGTCTACATGATTTGACAATAAGGAAGACACTGGGTGAAAATGGCATCCATGGGAGAGTTGCCTGGTGCAAACCACGACTGAACAAAAAGAACATAAAGGCTTATCTGGCATTTGCAAGAAAAGTATCGAGATAAGCCCCAAGACTTCTGGGATAACATCCTGTGGACTGATTAGTCAAAGGTGGAACTTTTTAGAAGACATGGGTCCCGTTATATCTGGTGTAAAGTTAATACTGTATTCCACAAGATCATCATTCCAACAGTGAAACATGGTGGTGGTAGTGTGATGGTTTGGGGCTGCTTTGCTTCCACAGGACCTGGACGACTTGTCACAATTCATGGAGCCAAAATTCTGCTCTCTAGCAGAGAGTTCTCCCAGAGAATATCCACCCATCAGTTCATGACCTAAAGCTCAAGTACAAATGGATTATGCAGTGCGGCAATGACCTAATGTACACAAGTAAGTCAAAGTCTGGACTTGAAACTAACTGAGATGCTGTGGCAAGACCTGAAAAGGGCAGGTTGTGCCTGAAAACCATTTAATGGGACCGAATTGAAAACTATTCTACAGAGCAAAATGGGCCAAAATTCCTTAATGGCAATGTGAAAGACTGATCACAAGCTACCACAAACATTTAACTGCAGTTGTTGTTGCCAAGGTGGACCAACCACTTACTAGGTTCAGGAGGCAATTACTTTTTTACAGGGATAACATAGGTTTTTAATAATTCTTTAATAAACCACAATTTAAAAATGGCATTTTGTCATTTGTGGGTTATCTCTGTCTAATATTCAATAAATATAAATATTAGTTTGATGATCTGGAACATTTAAGTGTGAGGAATATGCAACAATAGAAGACAAATACTTTTTACAGCAGTGTATATCACACACACACACACACACACACACACACACACACACACACACAGACACACACACACACATATATATATATATATATATATATATATATATATATATATATATATACATATATTAGTGTCACTTTTAGCATTGGGCACCAAATGGTGTCACCTTTTCAGAGACATATATCATCAAACATTTTGGTTAGTAAAGCATGGTTGAGACACAAGGCACACACAGGGAAAAGAAGTTCTTACAGGTTCATCTTCATGGGACACTCCAGGTGACAGTGTGTTAAGTTCCAGTAGTGGAAAAGAACTGTTACTATACTTTATACCCTTTCTTTTCTGTTTACATGTTATCTATTTCTCCTGCTTTTCCCCTCTTTTCCCCTTTAGTACATACAGACATGCACATGAAGCCCTGAAACTGACTGATTTGTTCAGTATTTTTATGTTAAGTCTATTACTTAAGCAGCAAGTTAAAAGATGACTTTTTCTTTTCTTGTCTATGTACTTGAATGACAGATATTAGCAAAGTAAACAATTAAAGCAGAAATGTAGTTTACTCCAAAAAAATCACAAACATTTTCTCACAAATCCAAATGAGAAGAGTAGTGCCGGTTTGCATGGATATCGGTAAGCAAAAGGAAGAGACACGTGTTGTAACTGAATAAGAAACTAGCAAACACAGGAGAACATGGTCCGTGTACGTCGCGGCCATTCGTTTTCCTATTTTGAGATTTCAAAAAAAAAAAAGAAAAATAAACCGTTTCCCTTTTTTTCAGTGATAATGAAAAACGGAAAATGGGCCATAATTCATTATCCATTATCCGATTTAATTAGATGTGTTTGTAAATGGAAATTAAAATTAAAGCTGCAAGCAGCGTCGTACGGGCCCTCGCTTCTCAAGGCACTACTCTCCACACGACCTTTTCTAGGGGGCGCCGTAGAGCCGATTGGAATTTCGACTGTGCAACTCTGTTGGTCTTGGGATACTATATGTATGTACCAATTTTCATGTTTGCAGGATTAAGCAAAGTATTTGAATATTTGTAGGGGGCGCTGTGGAGCCGTTTGACCACGTCCATTCCTGAATTGTATATTGAACGTTAGCTTTTGAGATTAATGAGGATTTGTGTGGATTTGGTAATTTCACGTGGATGCCTTGACCTCCAAAACCCATTTCGTTCCACATGGCGAATTTGCTCAAAATGGCCGCCATGCCCCGCCCGCACCGTGTGACGCAGCCACGAAATTTTAATAACTTTTCATTCTGGAGGGGTCTAAATGCAACACAGCAAATTTGGTGAAGATCGGACAAAAATCCTGAGAGGAGTTCGTTAAATTCCAATGCCTGCCCACCACGTTTTTCACGGGGCGCCGTTAAGTTTTTCTGTTCAAAATGGCCGCCATGCCACGCCCACACCGTGTGACGCAGCCACAAGATTTTAATAACTTTTCATCCTGGAGGGGTCCAGATGCCACACAGCGAATTTGGTGAAAATCGGACAAATATCCTAGGAGGAGTTCGTTAAATTCCAATGCCTGCACACTACGTGCTCTAGGGGGCGCCGTTGAGCCTTTTTTGAAATTTTAAAAGCAGGAATGTTTTTGTCTCGGGCTACTGTACCTGTGTACCAAATTTCATGAGTTTACGTGAAATTAGCCGTATTAACTCCACTAAAGCCCAATTTTCAAGGTGGCGCTATTGAGTCATTTTGCCATTCATATGTGTAATTCCCCCAAAATATTAAATTTTTCACCAGTCCTGATGTGTGTGCCAAATTTGGTGAGTTTTTGAGCATGTTTAGGGGGTCAAATTGAGGTTCAAAGTGGCGTAAGAAAAAGAAACCGCCAAACAAACAAACAAACCGCCAAAGAAACACTACAGGAACAATAGGGTCCTACGCACTGTAGGGCTTCGGGCCCTAATTAGAAATTTCTAGGGGGCGCTGTGAAGACTTTTGGAAAGTCTATTGATGCAAATGTGTTTGTCTCATCCTGGTCTGCACATGTGCTAAATTTCATGTCTGTAGGACAAACCAGTGATTTTATATGAATTTTTGAAATTTCTAGGGGGCGCTCTGGAGCTGTTTGGCTGCGCCCAAGTGTTGAGGGATAGCCTGTCATCAAGCATATCAAGTTTCATTCA
This sequence comes from Dascyllus trimaculatus, assembly GCA_024666655.1. NCBI lineage: Eukaryota > Metazoa > Chordata > Actinopteri > Pomacentridae > Dascyllus > Dascyllus trimaculatus. The sequence continues at coordinate 392,727 of CM045453.1, read as the reverse complement.
CATCTGATCATGTACAGTCAAGTTATGAGCATTTCACGCTTCTTGGCCACACACTCAAAATGGCCGCCCTGTCACGCCCACGCCGTGTGACGCAGCCACGAGATTTTAATAACTTTTCATCCTGAATGGGTCCAGATGCCACACAGCCAATTTGGTGGAGATGGGATAAAAATCCTGGGAGGAGTTCGTTAAATTCCAATGTCTCCACTCGACCTTGCCTAGGGGGCGCCGTAGAGCCGATTGGAATTTTGACTCTGCAACTCTGTTGGTCTTGGGATACTATATGAGTGTTTCAAATTTCATGTGTGTACGATGAAGCAGTGATTATATATGAGTACTTGAATATTTGTAGGGGGCGCTGTGGAGCCGTTTTACCAAGCCCATTCCTGAATTGTATATTAAACGTTAGGTTTTGAGATTAATGATGATTTGTGTGGATTTGGTGATTTTACGTGGATCCCTTCACCTCCAAAACCCATTTCGTTTCATATGGCGATTTTGTTCAAAATGGCCACCATGCCACGCCCACACCGTGTAACGTAGACACTAGATTTTAATAACTTTTCATCCTGGATGGGTCTAGATGCCACACAGCGAATTTGATGAAGATCGGATATAAATCCTGGGAGGAGTTCGTTAAATTCCAATCCCTGCGCACCACATTTTCTAGGGGGCGCTATGGAGCTTTTTTGAAATTTCAAAAGCAGGAATGTTTTTGTCTCGGGCTACTGTACCTGTGTACCGAATTTCAAAGCTGTACGTAAAACTAGCCGTATTAACTCCATTAAAACCCAATTTTCAAGGTGGCGCTATTGAGTCATTTTGCCATTCATATGTGTAATTCCCCCAAAATATCAAATTTTTCGCCAGTCCTGATGTGTGTGCAAAATTTGGTGAGTTTTTGAGCATGTTTAGGGGGTCAAATTGAGGTTCAAAGTGGCGTAAGAAAAAGAAACCAAGAAACCAAGAAACAAACAGAGCAGGAACAATAGGGCCTTTGCACTGCAAGGCAAAGGCAGCGTTCAGTGTTTCACACTGATCGCTGGCCTTTGCCTTTTCGTGCTCGGGCCCTAATAAACCAACCGTCAAAGAAACACTAGAAGAACAATAGGGTCCTACGCACTGTAGTGCTCGGGCCCTAATTAAAATACATGGTTTTGGCTCCGTGACCCGTCTGACTTCGCCATTTAGAGGAGCTAGCGATTTAGCGCTAGCGATTTAGCGCTAGCGATTTAGCGCTAGCTCCGCTGCTAGCACCAAATCGCTACTTTGCTTTCTGGCAAAGCTAAAGTAACAGAAAACCTCCAAACCTCCCCAAAAACGTCCCGAAAAGCAGCCGAACGCTAGCGATTTAGCGCTAGCGGCAGAGCTAGCAGCACCACAAGGTCCCTCCAAAGGGACAAATAAACCCCACGCTGGTGAAAAGTCCACTGTGAAATCGTGAACAATGTGTGCCAAGCAACGTTTGGACCCCACAGTGGGTCTTCATCGGGCCATAGCACACAGCAAAGTCTGCTAACAGTGAGCTAACACTGGAGCTTTAGATACCAGATCCTTCCTCATCAGAAGTCAGACGGGTCACGGAGCCAAAACCAACAGGAAATAGAGAAATACGTTTTCCACTGGTGTATTTTAATTTTAATTTCCATTTACAAACACATCTAATTAAATCAGATAACAGATAATGGATAATGAATTAGGGCCTGTTTTCCGTTTTTCATTTTGTATTATCACTGAAAAAAATGGGAAACTGTTTATTTTTCGTTTTTATTTTGAAATCTCAAAATAGGAAAACGAATGGCCGCGACGTACACGGACCGAACATATTCAGGCAGTCATGAAGCACACTTGCTATGAATGGTGTATCTTACCATTGTCATCACAGGAGTCAGACTGGAAGGAGCTCAGTGACTGGACCTCTGAGTTACTGCCTTTGTTGCTCCCAGAAAAACATGTTACTTCTTCTGCCAGGTCAACCATCTTACCTGCAGTGAGAGGTCATGGTGTCAGGAGGGCCAGATTCCACAACAGGTGGAAATATAAAACAGTCTTCATGAAGCATTAATGCAGGGGAGTTAGTATCACCATCTGTGCTGAGGGAAACATATATATGGTATAGCACTACTGAACCCTCTCAGCAGCAGGTGAATTAGGGCTCTATACTTACTGTAAGGTTTAGTACTTGGTACATAAAATGATTTTTTGACTCTGTTCAAAGTGGTAACGCTCCACTGGCATTTAGTTTTGTTGTAAGTTGTCACATTTTCCAACTTTTTCAGCTTTTGAATATACCACTGAGGCTGTGTGTAGACCCAGTACATACGCAATTCATTAAGTACCAGTGGAAACAATTTTCAGCTGTATATAGCTAAATCAAATTTGACATAGTTGTATCATTTTGTCTGTGTCTGTAGAGCTAAATTTAGGTATGTAGTGTCTGATTATTGTAGCAGCTGACTTAGATCTATGCCTGCAGCAAAGGTAATATATGCTCATGGTATAATGGATGTGGTAAATAATCTGCCTTACAAAGTGTGATGCAAAGATGCGTGGCAAGTCAGTAGTGAAGTAGGTGAAACGAGCAGCTTCATCTCTGTGCTGTAACTTATTTGTGATTTTGTACACTCAGGTCTATACTCTGACCCTATTATAACCTCCGAGTCAAAAATATTTTAGGAATCTGTCATAATTAAAGTTTAGGTTTTAGCTAAATTGCATTAACCAGCTGTGGTAATTAGGTAAATACAAGTATATATATAAGTACTGGAAAGGATACTTATTTATTTTATTTACTTATTTATTTATGTGGAGTATATTATATGTTAATAAGAATAGGACTTGCAGATATCCATTACTGCATTCGAAAATATTAACATCTTGACTCATGTTATAAGCATGTCTACATTTAAAGTCTAGAAAATTAAATGAATGTAAAAGGAATATTTTACACCAATATTACATTTAAAGCTGACAAATGGCTGCTAACACTCCTTCCTAGAAGACACAAAAAGCTGCTACTCAGTTCGTACTACTATAGCAACTAGACCTAAATTCTGAATTAAAGAAAAAAAATGCTTGTGATGTACGTTTGAACAAATGCCTAAACTACACAGGGTGATGGGCAGCATGGTGAAGCAGTGGTTTTCAATGTCATCTAACAGCAAGGGTTGGCTGGGGGCTTTCTGTGTGGAGTTTGAATGTTATCTCTGTGCCGACTTCCTCCCACAGTCCAAAGACTTAAGCAGGTAGTATAACACACACTCACCCTCATCACTGTCCCATGGGCTCTTACGTATGGAGTCACAGTCTGAGCGACAAGGTGACACTGGTGGCAGGTTAGGGGCCACACTACAAACCACCACCCCTCTCCTGGTGGTTCCTGACAGGATTCTTGGTGACTCTGGGTGAAAGGTACTCATCTCTGTATGCTCCACACTGCGCCCATCTGCCATCTTCTCCAGTGTGGACCGTGGGTCTCCTTGGAAACAGGGTGTGTATGCCATTGGCCTCACAGGGACTTGTGGTGGTCCCATCATCCCACACCCTCCCACCATTGTGGTCCCCATACCTGGCTCTGAGTAAAGGTTAAGAGGGTCTCCTGATGTGCAGTGTAAGGTCTTAAACTGAACACCATTGGCCTTGTTCAGGAGTGCTGCAGTGGCCGGGTCCTGGACCAGAGATAGGTTGTTCCGTGAGTAGTTCTTCTGGAAAACCTTTTTGCGGAATGCAATGAAAAGGATGATGAGGGTAATGATGACAAACAGCACCACAGCAATGCCAATCAGCTCTTCCTTGCCAACCACAGCATGGCCAGCTTGCATGTCTGGGACGACGACGGGCCGAACGCTGCATCGCTGGCCCACAAAGCCTGCTGTGCAGTTACAGTAGAAGGAACCATGAGTGTTGACGCAGGTGCCGCCATTCTCACATTCACCCTCTGGATTGCTGCGGTCACATTCGTTCACATCTTCTTCACAACTGCAGAATGTAGGGATGGAGGAAAGAGGGAAAAAGACTTGTGTGAGATGATGTATGAATAACTTTGGACTTCTCAGTTAGTTGCTCCCAGAAGGATCAAAAACCAGAGAGTGAAAGAGTAAAGTAAAATGCACTGAGGATAAACTGCAGAAGAATTAAACACAGCACAGTTTCATTGTCTTTAGTACGATTTATGATTTTATCATTTTTTGGTATACATGGCCTGTCAACATAGTTTTCAGCATCATTTAGCTGTCAACAAATTCAAAGAGAATGCGAGGTCACTGTTGGAGGGAAAAGTAAATATTTTTAATGGTGGTGAAGTATTTTGTCCTTGTTTTGAGAAAGGACATTACTTTTCAAAACTGTTTTTGTCTTCACAAAGGCTTTTCTAATTATCCATATTTTATGCTGTAAAAATGTCAGGCAAATCAAAGATGGTCGAGCAGAAATTGTTCTAGAAATGTTATTACTTGAGATGAAATGACCCCTCTCTGGATCACAAGTATTCTACAATGCCTACAAAAAGTGTTTACCCCCTGGGATGTTTCAACCTTTTGTTACTTTTATACATGAAATCATGGTCAATACAATTTGTCTTTTTTGACAAGAATTTACCAAAAAAAACAAAAAAACAACTTGAATATCAAAGTGAGAACAGATTTTAACAAAATAAGACACAAGACATAACATACTTTATTTTCATTGCCAATAACAATGAAACTTCGTTGGTGACAGTCAGTAGCAGCAGTTAAATAATAAAGAACTAGAAAAGACCTCCACCAATCCCCGCCAAAGAATCCTTAAAAAAATTCCTGGATCCAGATGGTAATTCAGAACATCACTAAAATTTAATCATATGTTCTTTGTGTCATTATCAACATTTCCTGAAAATTTCATTAAAATCCATTTGTAACTTGATGAGTTATCTTGCTCACTGACAAGAGGACGGACAGAGTGTTGGAAAACTTTTTATAGCCATCTCCTGACTTATACTCTTCAGTGATCTTTTTTCTGAGTTGCTTGGAGTGTTCTTTTGTCCTTATGTTGCAATTGTAGTAGGAATATTGATAAACCAGAGACTGGACCTCCCAGAAACAGGTATTTTTAAACTACAATACCCTTGACACACAATAACTGCATTCAGGTGATCTCCATTTCACTAATTGTGACACTGCTGGAATAAATTACCTAGACCTCTGTTGAATTACAGTTGTGGTCAAAAGTTTACATTCACTTGTAAAGAACATGTCATGGCTCTCTTGAGTTTCCAGTTATTTCTACAACTTTGATTTTTCTCTCATAGAGTGATTGGAACAGATACTTCTTTGTCACAAAAAACATTAATGCAGTTTGCTTCTTTTATTACTTTTTTATGGATTAACAGAAAAAGTGACCAAATCTACTGGCTCAAAAATATACATACAGCAATGCTAATATTTGGTTACATGTCCCTTGGCCATTTTTACTTCAATTAGGCACTTTTGGTAGCCATCCACAAGCTTCTGGTTGAATCTTTGACCACTCCTCTTGACAGAATTGAAAAATCACTTAAATTTGTTGGCTTTCTGACATGGACTTGTTTCTTCAGCATTGTCCACATGTTCTCAAAGGGGTTTAAATCAGGACTTTGGAAAGGCCATTCTAAAACCGTAATTCTAGCCTGACATGTGCAGCAAATGCTATAGTTAAAAATTATTGATTACTCCACAGCCACTCTCAAGAAAATTGAATGCCCTACCACAAATTTGTTTTTCCCACTCGGTATGTTCAGATCTTACGGAGCCCCGGAAGGGACATGGAGGGAAAAAAGAACAGGAAGAAGTTCGAGAAAAAAATTTTTTTTCCTTTGAAAAAAACTTTTTTATTCAAAAATTTCTCAGGGTCTCGCAATATAGGTCTGCTATAGTTTTATAGGTATATATATATACTTCTGCATCTTTTTGGCTATATGAAGAAACGACAGTGAAGGACACCCACCCGTACAAGAGGTTTATTGAATTTTATTTTGAAATCGGCCTAAATATAAGGACATTCAAGCAGTGCTTAGCAAAAGGCACAGTTTTCACATCACTCAACGCAAGACAACACACTCGTCGCAAGTCATACTCTGACCTGGTCATCCTGATAGACTTTTGCGAGATCTCACAATAACTTTTGTACGGAGCCCCGAAAGGGACATGGAGGGGAAAAAAAACATGGAGGAAAAAAAAATTCACGGAGAATTTTTGGGGTTTTTTTGAGAAGAAAAAAAAAATTTTCTCAGTTTTTTTTTTTTTTTAAAGGAGATCTCGCAAAAGTTACTGCGAGATCTCGCAAAAGTCTATCAGGACGGCCAGGTCAGAGTATGACTTGAGACGAGTGTGTCATCTTGCGCTGAGTAACCTTTTGAGATGTCTCTCGCTGATGTGAAAACTGTGCCTTTTGCTAAGCACTGCTTGAATGTCCTTATATTTAAGGCCGATTTCAAAATAAAATTCAATAAACCTCTCGTACGGGTGGGTGTCCTCCATTGTCATTTCTCCATACAGCCAAAAAGATGCAGATGTATATATACCTATAGTTTTGCGAGACCCCGAGAAATTTTTCTCTGACCTGGCCGTCAAAGGAAAAAAAAGAAAATTATTTTTCAAAGGAAAAAAAAAAATTTTTCGAAAGAAATTTTTTTTTCTCGAACTTCTTCCTGTTTTTTTTTCCTCCATGTCCCTTCCGGGGCTCCGTAAGATCTCACTTTAGGCTTTGATAAAAAATAAGTCAGGCAGCTTCTGTTTAATCATGGTGTGTACAGAGCATATGATAAACACGAACAAGTGCTTTCTTTGAGCAAGCTTGAAAACAGAGGACAATATTACTAGGCTTTAATTTATTGCTGCCTTCATGTGACTGTTTGCAACACTTGCAGTCTTTTTAAATTGCCCCTCTTCTCTGAAAATGTCCAAAGTATGTCAACTGAAAAAAGTTGACTAAGTCTAGTTATTGAATTGTCCGTTGACATAAGATCAAAATTTTATAAATGACTATATGAGCATCAGTTAGATTTTTGCTGTTATGGCCTTGGTTTCAGTAGAACAGTAAATAATAGCCTACAACCCTTTTAGTTTAGCCAGGTGTATTATTACTCAAAGCACACTGTGCAGATCAGATGAGAAATTTTGGAGAACGGAATTATCATATGGAGGTGATTGTAACATTTTCAAAGACATACCAGGCTAAATCTTGAGGAAATGTGTGTTGTGTGTGAAATTGTTGGTATACAAACTGTGCTACAGAACATACATATAGCAGAGTATACTGAAAGACTAAAAATTGAGAGAAAAAGCATTTTTTTTTACTTCAAGCTTTCACCCTTGTTACAAAAGGGATATTTCACATCGCTGGCTTCATCAGTTAGAATTCTGTTAGAAATTTGTTAAAGAGAAAAAAATAGTCTTTCTGACATGGGTCACTTAGTAATGCTGTGTAGATTCTCAGTCATCCAGGTCATGGTAATCCTAATAGCTTCAGTAAAAAGCAACTGGACTTTTCTTTACTGAACTGAACTGAAGAAACCTCTTTAATGAGGAGTTAAATGTCTTCAAGACCCTAAAATATAAGTCCTGTTGCCTTTTACTGAAGCTTCTAGGATTTTTCGGTAATGTTCCTCACAGCTTGATTCAGACATACATTGAAGATGCTCATGTGGATTCTGCTGCTGTTTGATGTTGCAAATAGTTAATTAACTCAGAGGAAAGACTCTATCCATGTTTTTGGATTGACACTGGTGTGTTTATGAGTAAAGCAGGTCTTTAAAGATTTGCACTTCAGGTTTGTGTGTTTGCCTGGAACTTACGTCAGACCCCTGAAGCCTCTCCTGCAGCTGCAGAGAAAGGCGTTGCCAATGGGTTTGCACACACCACCGTTCTGACATGGGTTGGGAACACATGCTGTTATCTCCATCTCACAGCTCCCTCCAGTGTACTGGGGGTTACAGTTGCATGAGAATCCTGCCAGATACACAGGGAGGAGGGGGACAAGTAGTTAGACTGTGTTAAAAATGGAGAGCAGTCAGTATGATATTTACATTTGCTTTGCCAAACACACACACAAAACTTTGGAATATCACACACACACACACACACACAAATGCAATACAAATGCAAGACATGAAAACACGGATAAACAAACGTGGCCCTTAAAATCATGTGAAAAAAATGCTGGGAAATTAATATTTTTATCTAGTGTAGATAATGTATCAGAGACACACATGAAACTTTCCACAGTGTGGTGTAAATGACAACAGTGGGTTGCGAGAATTCTGAATATGCTTTCTTACTGAAAATGAGGAACCCAGGACATTTGACAACACACACCGTCGCTGGGAGCTCTGTGTGCTTACACTTCAGTTTGTATATTTAGTTGTCCTCTTCCTGACCGCGTGGCAGTGCATTTGCTTGCACTGTCGCCTCACAGTTAGGAGGTGTTAAGTTCAAATCTCTCCAAATCTTGGCCTGTGGTCTGTCTGTGTGGTGTTTACATGTTCTCCCTGTGCCTGTTTGGGTTTTCTACATGGGTAGAGAGTGTGAGTGTTTCTCTGTTTCTCTGTGTTAACCCTGTGACAGACTGGTTACCTGTTGAGGGGGAACCCTGCCTTCACCCTAAGTCAGCTGGGGAAACCTCCAGTCCCACCACAATCTTACAGAGGATAAGGTGTATAGAAAATGGATCACACTACCTGGGACCTAGTCCTGATTTCTAGTGATGAATGAGTCTACAATTGTGAGATCTTCAAAGTGGCTTTAAATTGATCTGGGCCAGCTGTTTGAATAACTAGACCCTAAATAAGCATGAGATATTCTACATTGTTTATAATATAATCAAAAAGTGCATTCACAGAGCACACATCTCTGGCATGGACAATGCCTTATTTTGCAAATTTTAAAGTGACATAGATTTGCACCAAAATTAAAATTAATTCCACACTCTTGTGTGTGTATGTAACAAGTCAGAGAAAAATATTCCAACCAATTATTGCATCCCCCTTACAAGTTTACTAAGTGTATCCTAAGTGTGATATATCAGCTTTCTTTCTGCCATTGAGCTCCTCTGTTGTCGAAAACTATTAATCACCTTAAACCCTCAACTATTTTTAAAAATTTAAAAATTAAGAAACTCCCCAAAATTTAGTCAGAAACAGCTATAAAGCTATACAGCCAAAAAGAGCAACATTGAACTTTGTGACAAATGTGAGAGTTTGAAAATACAGTAAGTCTCCTAATCCTTCTTGCAGGCAAGAGTGACAACAAAGACATACATTTTTACTTCCCCCTAATTAAGACTGTAAATTAGAAAGTAAGCAACAGCCTCATAACAACAAGTAAGTGACACTGATGGTACTGGACCTGTTGTAAAAATTGTCAACTGCAACTGTACCACATCGCTACAAATGCAACATCCATTTTATTCACATCTGTACGAGGTGAATGTGTCATGCTTGCATTTGATCAGCCTAGTATTGGTACAGGGACTTCCAGGAGGTAAAACACATCAGTGAGTCACACTGTTACATTGGGTGACATGCTCCTTCTTTACTATGAACACCTACTCTGTAGTTTATTTTCGCTCAGTCCCACACACACTATCTATGTGCCCTAAATATTCACTAAAAAACTGGAACACTGTGGAATAATCTGCAGTTTGCTCAGAACTACAGCTGTAGTGCTAAAACTAATTTGAGCTTCTTGTGCATTGTAGACATTAAAGAGCTCATATTCCACACATTTACAGGTTTATAATTTCATTTTTGTGGTCTGTTAGAGTGTGTTTTGATGCTGTAATGTTTAGAAAAAAAGTATTATTTTTCTCATATTGTCCATCACTAACCTCTTTCAATGAGCTACAATTTCTGAAACAAACAAACAAAAAACTTTTTTATTGGACACCTTGTAATTTTAAAACTGATTTGATATTCCTTTATTGGTCTACATATCTCTGATTAACTTGGTCCCAACAACTTCTCTGATGTGGTTTTAGGCGATCTCTCTCTCTCTCTCTCTCTCTCTCTGAGCAGTACTCAGACACTCCTTATTTTTATTATTATTTTTTTTTGTAGTTGCTGTATTGTGTCTTTATTATGTGGCCGGTTGCAGTTATTGCTCTCTGTTTTTCATCTTTTTTTTTAAAAAAGATTATTAATAATTTTATTTTAACACAAACAGAATAACATAAAACACAGGATACACTTATAAGGAAGTGTACCCACCCCATCCACCCTCGCCTTCTACACAAACCCACACAGAACACATAATCTCAAAACCGTGCACTGGGTCTCACCAGTGGCTATAAGACTGACATGTGCTGCCGGTCCACTTGTAATAGTATATGTGCACATTTTGCAGTTAAATTAAGGAATCTTGATTTTAAATTCACTTGATCTTGTTCCATTTAATCTTGTTCCAGACCAGGTTTACATTTCATGTTTTATAAGTTATAAAACAAATTCCTTTCTTAGTCAAGTCCAGATTCAGTTCAGGTCTGGATCAGCAACACATGTAAACTCTTTAAATCCACTTAATTTACAGTTGGTAAACCATGGTATAACAGAAATATATGCATACAGTCCAATAATTTAGTTTACATTTTCAAAATAAACATTTGAGAACTTCCCATCTCCTTTTATATTTTTTGGCTTCATCGTCTGTTTCAAACAATATAACCTTCTAAAGCTAAATATTGCTGAATAAATCTTTTAAAAGAAACAATATTGAGTGAAAATCTGTTTATGGCCTGATAAACAAAACGTTTAACTAGTACGATAATTAGATTAACCAGATCACTGCTATCTACAAACTCTCCTAACAGTACAGAAACAAAATCTAACTTCAGAGACATCCAATTTCACATTTTCATAATCATCTCTTTTCTTTTTTTTGAAATTCTCTTTTTATTTGCATTGAAAAGGCAAGTTATAACAATTCAAAACATCTAATTTACAGCACCAAAGATTATGTTGTCTTTCCAATATTTACATTCTATACATCACTCTTTTTGATGCAGAAGAACAACAGAACGGGGGAGCCAGCCGTTTGTGGTCATCTTCACAACATTTGAGAGGAAAAAAATAAATAAAACTAACTTAATTAATAAAAATTATAAACAAAGAAAACTGTATCTACTTGTGAGTAAACTCAAAAAAAGTCATGCCTTGTAGCTTTTACATACTCAGTCCATTTAGTCCAGATCTTGTAAAACTTCTCTTTTTGCACTTTCAGGGAAAATGTCCACTTTTCCATAATGTAAACCTCGTGTACAATATCAATCCATTCCTCAATAGTGGGTGGATTCACATTTAACCACTTTCTTGTAATCATAATCATCTCTTTTCATCTCATTTTCATATTTTTTGTTTATTTTTGTTCCTTACATCCAATTAGAATTTTTAATTGTTGGTTTACAAACTAACAGTTTGTTTGTTCCATAGTTAATTGTTTGTTTCCATTTTTTTCCTATTGCAGCAATTAGTTGGTTAAAAGAATACGTTGAACAAACATCCCCATACCTAATTCTAAATTCATCATACTCCATAACCTTACCATCCTCAGTAATAATATCATTTACAAAGATAATACCCTTCACACACATGTTCTCACAAAAAAGGGCTTCCCATCAATCACAATGTTTGAGTTCATCCATATTATCTGCTGTAAAATGTCATCTCGTTTTTCCGGTCTATAAAACTGAAAACACCACCATGAGTAGGTTGTCTCCTTTGTGAACCCCGAAATGCTTTCCAGCAAATTATCTACAGATGAGAAATGGGAAGGTGACAACTGTAAAAACGGGTACAGTTTCTTTTGACCTAGCATATGGCTTTTGTCCAACAGGACACTTGTGTACCATCCACTGTTTAGATATATCTTTGGGACAGTTGCTGCTTTTAATGACAAACACAAAGCTTCTAGACCCCATACTCATATTCATTGTACAAGACCTTTCTTTTGATTTATTCTGGCTTGCCATCCCAAACAAAATCAAAGACCCTCTGTTCATAAACCTTAAAAAAAGGTTGTGATGGAGCTGGCAATGACATGAATAAATATATAAACTGAGGAATAATAAGAGAATTGATAATAGATACTTTCCCGTAGAGTGTTAAGGATTTTCCTTTCCATAATTGTAGGGTTTCTGACAGGTTCATCGGTCCATTCAACAGGCACTTTACATTACATTCTGAATGATGTGTTCTTTAAGCTGCCAATCCTCAATATTTTCCATTTATTATAGTTAGGCTTTAGTTCAGATTGCTGTGAAAAAATGTCAAAAAGATATAAAAGGCTTTGTAAACATTGAGGGTTGGGGCTGATAAGGAAGCTTGTGTCGTCAGCGTACATTGAAATTTTACTTTCAATATTGTTATTTATGAGCCCTTCTATATTCTTATTCAGTCTAATTTTGATAGCTAACATCTCCATTGCAATGATAAATAAATATGGGGACAAAGGGCACCCTTGTTTTAGACCTCTTAGTAGAGGTATTGTCCCAGAAATATATCCATTATTAATAATTCTACAGTTAGTTCTGTTATATAGTGTTTTGATCCAGTTTAACACAGAGTCGCCAAAATTGAAAAAAAAACAAGGCTTTTACAAATGAAATCTAAACTGATTTTTATCAAATGCTTTCTCTAAATCGGCAACAAAAATGAATCCTCCTTTATTCTCTATATTATAGTTTTCAATTATTTCCAAGAGCTGCCTAATATTATTACCTATATTTCTCCCTTGTAGGAAACCTGATTGATCTTGATGAATGAGGTTTGACAAAACCAACTTAAACGGTATAGCTAAACATTTAGCCAAGATCTTAGCATTATAACACTGAAGTGTTATTGGCCTCCAGTTTTTTAGGTATGCCGGATCTTTGTACTGACCATTTGCTTACTGTTTTAATAACAATGAAATAAGACCTTCTTTCTGAGAGTCAGACAAAGACCCCATTGTATATGAATAGTTAAAAGTAGAAAGCAATGTCTTCTTAAGTTCTTCAAAAAATCTCTGGTAAATCTCAATCACTATCCCATCGATTCCTGGGGTTTTTCCTTGTTGAAAAGACATAACAGCTTCCATAAGCTCTCCCTCACTAATGAGGCCTTCACAAGAGTGTCTTTCTGCATCACTCAGTTTTCTTACTCTGCTTTCAGGGAAGAAATTAATAATTTCAAGAGGAGCTACCTGATGTGAAAAATATCTTTAAAATAATTTTCCATTTCCTTCAATATTGTGGATTGTGTAGAAAATATATTTCCATTAGTTTGAATTAATTTGGAAATGTTCTTTTTAGAATGATTTTTTGCTTATATTTTTAAAAAATTGAGCACTTGTCTCTTTTTTTCATCCAGGATGCTCTATTGCAATCATGACTTTTCAATAAATTGTTTTCTACTATATCAGCTAACTCCTCTTGCTTAGCTGTCAGAATATTAAGTTGCTCATTAGTTGGATTCGCATTTCTATCAATAATTTGTTGTAGTTCTTCAATCTCCTCATGTAGTACTTGTTCTGTTTTTTGAGTTGTTTTTTCTTCCATGAGGAGTATGCTATAGCATATCCCCTAAAAGTACATTTAAAAGCTTCCCAGACTATTTGGGGGTTTGTAGACCCTTCATTATGTTAAAAAAATCACTAATGAATTGTTGTGTTTTTTCAATAAAAAAATCATCATCCTGTCGTAGCATTTGATTAAACTTCCAATATCCGGGTCCACGTATATTGTCTTCAGTTGCTAAATTTAGCCCTATACAGTTATGATCTGAGTGTAATTTATCCTCAATTAATACTGCAGTTACTTTATTTATCAGTGAAAATGATATCAAAAAGAAGTCAATACGACTTGCCTGGTTTTGTCTTCTCCAAGTATATTGTACTAACTTGGGGTTTTTCAGTCTCCACATATCAATTAAATCAAAGGCATCCATTGCATTTTGAATGTTTTGCAAAGCTAGAGGGTGATAATTTATTGAAATATTCCCTTTTCAATCCAGTGTCTTATCTAAAGCCACATTAAAGTCCCCCACTATAATAAATTCTCCCTCTTGTTCTTGCAAACTATCCCAGATGACATCAAAAAAGGAGGGCTCGTCTGTATTTGGTACATACAAGTTCAAAATACACATTTTTTGTCCTTTAATTATTACGTTTAATATTAACCAGTGTCCTTGCAAATCTTTCTCCATTGAACAAAACTGAAAATTGGATTGTTTTTTTTATCAATATCATAACTCCTTTTGAATTTCTTTTGCCTTGTGAAAAGAAAATTGGTCCATCCCACTCTTTTCTCCATTTTTCTTCATCTAGATTTGTTGAGTGTGTTTCCTGCAGTCAAAAAGGTCTTGTGGTTTATCCTTCAGCCACAAAAATATGTTTTCTTTTCCTGCTGTCTGTTAAACCATTACAATTATAACTAATTATTCCCACCTCATTATCATTAGTCTTATAAACCATGAGGCAGACCATGAGGCAGACCACCCCAGCACAGACACATCCGGCTTGTTCACTTGTGGGATCGTCTCAGACCAGCGACACGTACAGCAGATGAAACCTTTGGTCTGCACAACAGACGCATCACACCAACATGCCAATGGCACGTACCTACATGACCGGAGTCATCTGAGGCGTTGCTGCTTTGGTCAAAATGTGACATGTTGGGGTGGCCTTTTATTGTCCCCAGTATAAGGAGTGTCTGAGTACTGCTCATTGTGTTGGAGCAGCGTCTGGATATGCCACACCCATGGACTGAATGGAATTAATGCATCACTGAGCAAAAGCTCACAGGCAATGGTGGACTCAAATTTGGGACACTAATATAGAGAAATATCCATTTTGTACAAGTACCAGACAGTATACGCTCACTTTGGGTGGTGCACTTCATGTGGCATCAATATTTCACATGGGACATTCATATTTTTGTTCAGTGTGTATATATATATATATATATATATATATATATATATATATTAGTGCTGTCAAAAATATCGCGTTATTAACGCGTTAACGCAAATCAATTTTAACGGCGTCAATTTTTTTATCGCGAGATTAACGCGGGCGGGGGTGGGTAAGACGGGGGCATGGTTGGCGAAGTCGAGGGCGAGGTGTTCGCCGTCGGAGTCCGACAGGATCTCCTGCTGGTGGTGGTACAGCAGCAATATTCTCGCTCGCCTTTCTGTCGGCTCCTTTTCCCCGTCCCGAACCGTGTGCCGCTGATCCAGATGCTCCGCCAGGTGACGGCGGCCTGGGGTGCGCGCGTGAAGATTGACAAGACCAAAGTTTTCTGTGTGTGTTGTCAGAGTGAACTGAGTTATCATCGTAGTTTATCCAGTCTGTAATACTACTTGATGGCCAAACACAGCTGACGCGAATTCTCCGCCTCCTCCTCATATAAAATGATATTTCAAGGGACATTTAGAACAGATAAAAAATGTGCGATTAATTTGCGATTAATCGCGAGTTAACTATGACATTCATGCGATTAATCGCGATCAAAAATTTTAATCGATTGACAGCACTAATATATATAGATATATATATATATATATGTTTGTGTGTGTGTGTGTATTTATATACAGTTGTGGTCAAAAGTTTACATACACTTGTAAAGAACATAATGTCATGACTCTCTTGACTTTCCAGTTATTTCTACAACCCTGATTTTTCTCTTATAGAGTGATTGGAACAGATACTTCTTTGTCACAAAAAACATTAATGCAGTTTGCTTCTTTTATTACTTTTTTATGGATTAACAGAAAAAGTGACCAAATCTACTGGCTCAAAAATATACATACAGCAATGCTAATATTTGGTTACATGTCCCTTGGCCATTTTCACTTCAATTAGGCGCTTTTGGTAGCCATCCACAAGCTTCTGGTTGAATCTTTGACCACTCCTCTTGACAGAATTGGTGCAGTTCACTTAAACTTGTTGGCTTTCTGACATGGACTTATTTCTTCAGCATTGTCCACATGTTCTCAATGGGGTTTAAGTCAGGACTTTGGGAAGGTCATTCTAAAACCGTAATTCTAGCCTGATTTAGCCATTCCATTACAACTTTTGATGTGTGTTTGGGGTCATTGTCCTGTTGGAACACCCAACTGCACCCAAGACCCAGCCTTCATGCTGATGATTTTAGGTTATCTTGAAGAATTTGAAGATAATCCTCCTTCTTCACTATCCCATTTACTCTCTGTAAAGCACCAGTTCCATTGGCAGCAAAACAGCCCCACAGCATAATACTACCACCACCGTGCTTGACGGTAGGCATGGTGTTCTTGGAGTTAAAGGCCTCAACTTTTCTCCTCCAAAAATATTGCTGGGCGTTGTGGCCAAACAGCTGGATTTTTGTTTTGTCTGACCACAGAACTTTCCTCCAGAAGGTCTTATCTTTGTCCATGTGATCAGCAGCAAACTTCAGTGAAGCCTTAGGGTGCCGCTTTTGGAGCAAGGGCTTCCTTCTTGCACGGCAGCCTCTCAGTCCATGGCCATTCAAAACATGCTTGACTGTGGACACTGACACCTGTGTTCCAGCAGCTTCTAATTCTTGGCAGATCTGCTTTTTGGTGGTTCTTGGTTGACTCTTCACCCTCCTGACCAATTTTCTCTCAGCAGCAGGTGATAGCTTGCATTTTCTTCCTGATGGTGGCAGTGACAAAACAGTGCCATGCACTTTGTACTTACAAACAATTATTTGCACTGTTGCTCTTGGGACCTGCACCTGCTTTGAAATGGCTCCAAGTGACTTTCCTGACTTGTTCAAGTCAATGATTGGCTTTTTTTAGGTCTGTGCTGAGCTCCTTTGACATTCCCACTGTAGCGTTTGTGGGCGTTTGTATCCAATGAGCCTTATTTAAATGGCCTCAGAAAAGTCACCAGCTGTAGTCAATCATAATTACTCACAAAAAGTTAAGAGGCCATGCTATGAAGCTCATTTCATTGACACAACTTTCTAAGTCACCATAATTGCTATTTCATGTTGCTGTATATATATATATATTTTGAGCCAGCAGATTTGGTCACTTTTTCTGTTAACCCATAATAAAGTCATAAAAGAAGCAAACTTCATGAATGTTTTTTGTGACAAAGAAGTATCTGTTCCAATCACTCTATGAGAGAAAAATCTGGGTTGTAGAAATAACTGGAAACTCAAGAGAGCCATGACATTATGTTCTTTACAAGTGTATGTAAACTTTTGACCACAACTGTATAAAAAATATATGGCATATGGTGCAAAGGTTAAGTCTCTGGGCTACTGATCAGAAGGTCAGATGATCAAACCCCAGTGTAGCCATTGTTGGGCCCTTGAGCAAGGCCCTTAACACAGGGGCACCGTACCATGGCTGCCCCTCCGCTCTGAACCCCAACTGGGATATGTGAAAAAAAAACATTTCACAATGCTGTAAAAATGTGCTTGTGACAAATGTAGTTTTCTTCTTGTTCTATATATATGTAATATGTACATAATATTCTTATTAAATGGAATTTCCACATCCATTGGTAACACTTCATTCTTTTTCAAGCTGTCAAGTTTTTAATGAACTAATGCTGTTGTAGCTATTGTAGTTATTGTAGCTTTATGTGAGCTACTGTAAAAAGCTGCACTTATACCACATGACACGTCATGTGGTATAAGTACACCTCCTCACTTTTATTCTCTTTTTTTGACACAGGAGTGTGCCAGTTAACCTGTTACATTTTCATTGACATTGACCTAATTATTAGGTAACTTCCAATACTTCCAAAAACGTCACAATTTAACAACAAAGTTAAATAAAGAAGACATTTACTAAACATTATGAGAACATTAAACAGATTTGTTAACCTATTTATTTTGATAACTACTACATCATAAAAGACCGGCAGGTCTCTGTTTTTTAGAAACCTCATTGTGCAGTGGCTGTGCCTTTTATTGAATTTTCTGTTACTCACCACCAGAGGGAAGACTGGTGCAAGTAGCTCCATTGCGGCAAGGCTGCTGCAGGCAGGCATCAGGATAGAGGATACAGCCCAGCTTTAACTCTGTCAGTCCCACCACCTCTGCATATTGTGAACGTTTGTTCTGCAGCGGCAGCTCATTATTGTTCAGCATGACCGAGTCCAGGCATCCTTGGAAACCCTCAAGCACCCGGGGGTCCCTCTGAGAGCCCATGAGGCTGCGAGAATTGGGAGGCTGCACCTGACAAGAGAGGCGTTAGGATTTCTTAAATGCTGATAAAACTGCTTTTCAGCAGTAACTCTGCTACATTTTCATTTCAAACTTAAAAGGTGCATGAACATGATGTAAATCTTCGCTTTGTTTAGATGTACTTACACAGTAAAAATGTTTTGTTTTTATACATGTATGTAACATGTAACATTAAGACGGGTTGTAACAAGGAACCAATATTAAAGGTTGAGTAAGCCATAGTATTGGACTTATTATTAAGTAAGTCCAATACTATGTGCCTACCAAATTTGGCACTTTCTGGCAAATTTGGTAGGGAACCATTTCAGAAGACAGCTAACCCCAAACTTTCACTCAAGTTGAACATCTGCCTAGGATGGATGTTTACTACAGAATGACCAGATTTTTTGCTGCAAAGTGACTCACACTCCTCTTGGAGACAACATGACATCTCCTGCCTCTACCAGAACCTGGTAATAGTCATTGTGTGTCAACCACACCACTGGAGAGGTGAGGAGGTTGCATTCTTCACTGTGACCTCCTGACCTTTCTCTCCTCTTAACTAGTGATGTGCAGATCGATACTGAAATATCGATGCTTCTACCAGATCTGCTTATACCAGATCTTTATGGTCTAAAATCAATCCTCAAACCAAAATATCAATACTTCTGATACTTCAGTCATTTGAGGTAATGTATATCATTAACAGGAACACAGTGGAAAGTAACTAAACTCTTGAGATCTTGTCAAAATGACACACAGTTGGTGGGAACTACTTTTTCTTCCGCCTGGGTAAGTGCGTAATGCGTAAGCACAGCAGTGCGCTGCTCCATCAGTCAGTCAGTCTGTCCTCTGTAGATGCAATGGCAGAGCGTAAATAGAGTCATGTGTGGAGTTACTTCAGCTCCACAAACAGCCAAGACGCAGTTTGTGATGTTTGTGGAAGAACGGTAAGGAGTTGTAGCAACACAACAAACCTTGTGAAACACCTCAGGTTAAACCACATCACAGAATACAAAGCATTTATGATGAGGTGGACAGAAGAGGAGAGCACAGTGTCAGGGACTGCCAGGGCCAGACAGACGGACAGACTGCAGGCAGGCACTATCCAGATATACAGGGAGAACATGTGGAGCTTTAAGCGGCGCTAAGCACTGTTGCTGTTGGAGTTGTTCAAATTAATAAATATGGTTATGAAATAAGTAATGAAACAAATACATGCTTCAATGATTAGCTGAATGAGTTCATCTTGGAGTAATACTATGTGTATCACTGAGATAATCTCACACAGGCAAAAAGCCTATTTATTCAGGTAAGGTTTACTACAGAACCGATCATTTAAAGTGGATTACATGGACTAGGTATCATTAAATTATACAGAGCAATTGTGATAAAACAGCCATGGTGAACTTAAAAATATACATAAAAATATACCGGTATATTAGAAAAGATGGATAAAAATAGCATTTTGTCTATAAAATATATCTATTATTTATAATCAGTGTAATTTACTTTAACTGTTAAATGAATGTTTTAAATGTAGGTATTGACAAACTTGTGCAATTATTGTAGAATTTATTTATTTCAATAAATATTTTACTGGCAATTTCAATTTGAGTCACCCAGTATTATAAAACAGCAAGTGTTTTTGCAGAGTAGCCCCATCATTTGTTTTCCCCTGTGATAAAATAAATATATAAATTTCTCTGATGTCTTGTACTCTTCATGAAGCTATGACAGATGCAATGTCTCGAAGCAACAGCAAACCAGCTCAAAGCTTGCCTCTTCTTGCAAAGAAATGAACAGCAAAGAACTGAGTTTTTGTGGACAGTGACTGCAGCATTAGCCTGGCTGGCTGTTAGCCGGTGTGCCAACAGGGCGAGATGCCAACAAACGCAGAAATCAAACAGTTTCTCGACAAGCTGACCATGGAAGTTGCCTCTGTCAAGGAGCAACAGACAACGATTCTGGAACTCGTAAGGAAGCTGGACGAGATGAAGGAAATTATGAAACAGAAAGACGAGAAAATAGCAGCTTTGGAGAACAGCGCTGCGACTTTGGAGAACAGAGTTGCGGATCTGGAGCAGTACAGCCGGATAAATGATGTGATTATTACTGGACTTAACATCAAACCGCGTTCATATGCAAGAGCTGTGAACCCAGAGGGGAGCCAGGAGGCCTCGGCAGAGCTGGATGCTATTTCCATGGAGCAACAGGTTGCTACCTTTCTGCAGTCCAAGGATATACAGCTGGACGGCAACAACATCGAGGCATGCCATTTTCTGCCCAAAAGGAGAAATACCGACAAAACAAGTGTAATCCTGAGATTTGTAAACAGGAAGCAGAAGATCACACTGCTGAAACAAGGAAGAAAGCTCAAAGGGATTACTAAATGCCTGCAAAAACAAAAATACTCTTTACAGAGAATTTGTAAGAATTAAAACAAAAAAAGCAGAAGACAGATATAAAAAATATGAGAATAAATTAACTCATATTATAAGGGCAAATAAGAAGGATTATTATAAGAAATTATTAGATAACAATAAAAACAACATTAAAGCTGCAAGCAGCATCGGACGGGCCCTCACTCCCCCCCCCACGGCCGTTTGGGATACGATCGGAATGTCTATAGCACGCAATAGTATTTGTCTCACCCTGCTCTGCACATGTACCAAATTTCATGTCTGTAGGACAAACCAGTGATTTTATAGGAATTTTGAAATTTGTAGGGGGCGCTGTAGAGCTGTTTGAAATTTGGAGTGTGCAAATCTGTTGGTCTTGGGATACTGTACGTGTGTACCAAATTTCATGTTTGTAGGATAAAGCAGTGATTTTATATGAGTATTTGAATATTTGTAGGGGGCGCTGTGGAGGCGTTTGACCATGCCCATTCCTGAATTGTATATCAATTGTTAGTTCTTGAGATTAATGAGGATTTGTGTGGATTTGGTGATATTACATGGATGCCTTCACCTCCAAAACCTGTTTCATTCCATATGGTGATTTTGTTCAAAATGGCCGCTATGCCACGCCCACACCGTGTGAAGTAGCCACGAAATTTGAATAACTTTTCATCCTGGATGGGGCTAGATGCCACACAGCCAATTTGGTGAAGATGGGACAAAAATCCTGGGAGGAGTTCGATAAATTCCAATGCCTGCGCACCACGTGTTCTATGGGGCGCCATGGAGCTTTTTTGCTCAAAATGGCCACCATGCTATGCCCACACTGTGTGACGCAGCCACAAGATTTTAATAACTTTTCATCGTGGAGGGGTCTACATGCCACACAGCAAATTTTGTGAAGATGGGAAAAAAATCCTGGGAGGAGTTCGTTAAATTCCAATGCCTGCGCACAGCGTTTTGTAGGGGCCGCCGTTGAGATTTTTTGTTCAAAATGGCCGCCATGCCACGCCCACGCCGTGTGACGTATCCACAAGATTTTAATAACTTTTCGTCCTGGAGAGGTCTAAATGACACACAGCGAATTTGGTGAAGATCAGCCAAAAATCCTGGGAGGAGTTTGTTAAATTCCAATGCCTGCGCACTACGTTTTCTGGGGGGCGCGGCTAAGCTTTTTGATTCAAAATGGCCGCCATGCCACGCCCACACCGTGTGACGCAGTCACAAGATTTTAATCACTTTTCATCCTGGAGGGGTCTAGATGCCACACAGCCAACTTGATGAAAATCGGATAAAAATCCTGGGAGGAGTTCGTTAAATTCCAATGCCTGCGCACCACGTGTTCCAGGGGGCGCCGTTAAGTTTTTTTGTTCAAAATGGCCACCGTGCCACACCCACACCGTGTGACGCAGCCACAAGATTTTGATAACTTTTTATCCTGGAAGGGTCTAGATGCCACACAGCCAATTTGGTGAAGATGGGACAAAAATCCTGGGAGGAGTTCGATAAATTCCAATGCCTGCGCACAGCGTTGTCTTGGGGGCGCCGTTGAGATTTTTTGTTCAAAATGGCCGCCATGCCACGCCCACACCGTGTGACGTATCCACGAAATTTTAATAACTTTTCATCCTGGATGGGTCCAGATGCCACACAGCGAATTTGGTGAGGATCAGCCAAAAATCCTGGGAGGAGTTCGTTAAATTCCAATGCCTGGACACTATGTGCTCTAGGGGGCGCCGTTGAGCCTTTTTTGAAATTTCAAAAGCAGGAATGTTTTTGTCTCGGGCTACTGTACGTGTGTACCAAATTTCATGATTTTTCGTGAAACCAGCCGTATTAACTCCACTAAAGCCCAATTTTCAAGGTGGCACTATTGAGTCATTTTGCCATTCATATGTGTAATTCCCCCAAAATATCAAATTTTTCACCAGTCCTGATGTGTGTGCCAAATTTGGTGAGTTTTTGAGCATGTTTAGGGGGTCAAAATGAGGTTCAAAGTGGCGTAAGAAAAAGAAACCGCCAAACCGCCAAAGAAACACTACAGGAACAATAGGGTCCTTCGCACTGTAGTGCTTTGGGCCCTAATAGGCCCAAAGCACTACAGTGCGAAGGACCCTATTGTGCTTTGGGCCCTAATAGGCCCAAAGCACTACAGTGCGAAGGACCCTATTGTTCCTGTAGTGTTTCTTTGGCGGTTTGGCAGTTTGGCGGTTTGGGGGGATGGCGGTTTCTTTTTCTTACGCCACTTTGAACCCCAATTTGACCCCCTAAACATACTCAAAAACTCACCAAATTTGGCACACACATCAGGACTGGTGAAAAATTTGATATTTTGGGGGAATTGCACATATGAATGGCAAAATGACTCAATAGCGCCACCTAGAAAATTGGGCTTTAGTGGAGTTAATACGGCTAGTTTCACGTAAACTCATGAAATTCGGTACACAGGTACAGTAGCCCAAGACAAAAATATTCCTGCTTTTAAAATTTCAAAAAAGCTCAACGGCGCCCCCTAGAGCATGTGGTGCGCAGGCATTGGAATTTAACGAACTCCTCCCAGGATTTTTGTCCGATCTTCACCAAATTCGCTGTGTGGCATGTAGACCCATCCAGGATGATAAGTTATTAAAATCTCGTGGCTGCGTCACACGGTGTGGGCGTGGCATTGCGGCCATTTTGAGCAAATTCGCCATGTGGAACGAAATGAGTTTTGGAGGTGAAGGGATCCATGTAAAATCACCAAATCCACAAAAATGCTCATTAATCTCAAAACCTAACGTTCAATATACAATTCAGGAGTGGACGTGTTCAAACGGCTCCACAGCGCCCCCTACAAATATTCAAATACTCATATAAAATCACTGCTTTATCCTACAAACATGATATTTGGTGCATACATATAGTATCCCAAGACCAATAGATTTGCACGGTCAAAATTCCAATCGGCTCTACAGCGCCCCCTAGACAAAGTCATGTGGAGAGCAGTGCGGTGAGGAGCGAGGGCCCGTCCGAGGCTGCTTGCAGCTTTAATTATAAAGTGTAGTTTTGCTACATAATATGATGTTGCTGCACACACATTTTCTTTAGGAAGTGGGGTATTCAGAGTATTTTTAAATTATTTGTCCCCCCTATTTTTTGCAGTGAGTTGTTTTTGTGCAGCAGCAGTTTGCTGGTGGTTGAGGGGTGCTCAACCACCAGCCCCCAGTGGTGAGCACCGGGCCACAGCCACCACTTCCATTGCACATGAGGATGTAATGTTTCTCTTTTTGTCAGCTATCCCAGTTGTTGGTGTTTTTGCCATGGAAATGCGCATCTTTGAATTTGGTAGTGAAAGGGTCTGGGGCAAACATGGCGGCGGCGGGCACTGATGCCGTTTCTTAACTCTCCTCAAAGTGGTTCTTTTGTATGTCTATTAGAGTTCATCAGGAACTATTAAAATTAAAGCTGCAAGCAGCGTTGGACGGGCCCTCGCTCCTCACCGCACTCCTCTCCACACGACCTTGTCTAGTGGGCGCCGTAGAGCCGATTGGAATTTCGACTGTGCAAATCTGTTGGTCTGGGGATACTATATGTATGTACCAAATTGCATGTTTGTGGGATAAAGCAATGATTTTATATGAGTATTTGAATATTTGTAGGGGGCGCTGTGGCGCCGTTTGACCAAGCCCATTTCTGAATTGTATATTAAATATTAGGTCTTGAGATTAAAGAGGTTTTGTGTGGATTTGGTGATGTTACATGGAACCCTTCACCTCCAAAACCCATTTCGTTCCACATGGCAATTTTGTTCAAAATGGCCGCCATGCCAGGCCCACACCGTGTGACGCAGCCACAAGATTTTAATAACTTTTCATCCTGGAGGGGTCTAGACTCCACACAGCGAATTTGGTAAAGATGGGACAAAAATCCTGGGAGTAGTTCATTAAATTCCAATGCCTGCGCACCACGTGTTCTATGGGGCGCCATGGAACTTTTTTGTTCAAAATGGCCGCCATGCCACGCCCACACTGTGTGACGCAGCCACAAGATTTTAATAACTTTTCATCCTGGATGGGTCTAGATGCCACACAGCGAATTTGGTGAAGATCGGAAAAATCCTGGGAGGAGTTCGCTAAATTCCAATGCCTGCGCACCACATGCTGTAGGGGGTGCTGTTGAGCTTTTTTTGAAATTTCGACAGCAGGAATGTTTTTGTCTCGGGCTACTGTACGTGTGTACCAAATTTCATGAGTTTACGTGAAACTAGCCGTATTAACTCCACTAAAGCCCAATTTTCTAGGTGGCGCTATTGAGTCATTTTGCCATTCATATGTGTAATTCCCCCAAAATATTAAAATTTTCACCAGTCCTGATGTGTGTGCCAAATTTGGTGAGTTTTTGAGCATGTTTAGGGGGTCAAATTGGGGTTCAAAGTGGCGTAAGAAAAAGAAACCGCCAAACCGCCGTCCCCCCAAAGAAACACTAGAAGAACAATAGGGTCCTACGCACTGTAGTGCTCGGGCCCTAATTAAAGCTGCAAGCAGCATCGGACGGGCCCTCTCCCCCCCCCCCATTTGCCGCTGTGGAGACGATCGGAATGTCTAAAGCACGCAATTGTGTTTGTGTCATCCTGCTCTGCACATGTACCAAATTTCATGTCTGTAGGACAAACCAGTAATACGATATGAATTTTTGAAATTTGTAGGGGGCGCTGTGGAGCGTTTTGACTGCGCCCAAGTGTTGAGGGATAGCCTGTCATCAAGGATATCAAGTTTAATTCAAATCTGATGATTTACAGTCAAGTTATGAGCATTTCACACTTCATGGTCAGACGCTCAAAATGGCCGCCCTGCCACGCCCACACCGTGTGACGCAGCCACAAGATTTTAATAACTTTTCATCCTGGAGGGGTCTAGATGCCACACAGCGAATTTGGTGAAGATCGGAAAAATCCTGGGAGGAGTTCGTTAAATTCCAAAGTCTCCAAATGACCTTGTCTAGGGGGCGCCGCAGAGCTGATTGGAATTTCGACTGTGTAAATCTGTTGATCCCAGGATTCTTTATGTATGTACCAAATTTCATGTTTGTAGGATAAAGCAGTGATTTTTTATGAGTATTTGAATATTTGTAGGGGGCGCTGTGGAGCTGTTTGACCACGTCCATTCTTGAATTGTATATTAAACGTTAGCTTTTGAGATTAATGAGGATTTGTGTGGATTTGGTGATTTTAGGTGGATGCCTTCACCTCCAAAACCCATTTCGTTTCATATGGCGAATTTGCACAAAATGACCGCCATGCCACGCCCACACCCTGTGACACAGCCACAAGATTTTAATAACTTTTCATCCTGGAGGGGTCTAGATGCCACACAGCGAATTTGGTGAAGATCGGATAAAAATCCTAGGAGGAGTTTGTTAAATTCCAATGCCTGCGCACCACGTTTTCTAGGGGGCACCGTTGACCTTTTTTGAAATTTCAAAAGCAGGATTGTTTTTGTCTTGGACTACTGTACGTGTGTACTGAATTTCATGGCTGTATATGAAACTAGTTGTATTAACTCCACCAAAGGACAATTTTCAAGGTCGCGCTATTGAGTCATTTTGCCATTCATATGTGTAATTCCCCCAAAATATCAAATTTTTCACCAGTCCTGATGTGTGTGCAAAATTTGCCTTTTTTTGCTCGGGCCCTAATAAAGAAACCGCCAAAGAAACACTAGAAGAACAATAGGGTCCTACGCACTGTAGTGCTCGGGTCCTAATTAGTACATCTCACTGGAGACTGCTCACTCAGCACCAGCAGGGTCCCAGTGGATCACCATACCAGACAGAAGATGCAGGAGTCAGCCTCAGGAAAGAAGGCAGAAACAAGGCTGCTGGGATGGCATTTAAACCAGGTTAAAGAAGGCCCTACACAGACATACACTACCCAGCTTCTTCCTGACCAACACCAGATCGCTGAGCAACAGAACTGCTTGATTATGGTGATAACCGTGACTTGGCTTCACGCAAGGATTTCAGACGAAACTATGATGTTAGCAGGTGCACAGTGCACAAGGTTGACAGAAACGGCACCTCTGGTAAGAGCAGAGGAGGAGGGCTGTGCTCTAAAAACAAGTGGTGGACAAATGTAACAGTCATTGAAAGCCACTGTTCACCAGATTTAAAGTTTGTTACATTAAGATCCTAGCCTTTTTAACTGCTGTAGGAATTCACTGTTGTTATCGTCATGGATGTGTACATTCCACACTGTGCTAACATCAAAACAGCACAGAACATCTTGCTGACAGTCATCAGTTAACGCACATGCAGATGGAATAAGGACTGCGTTCCCATCACTCCTCCTGACGCTCAACTATGGAGCCCACAGGGTTGCATGCTAAGTCCTCTGAATGGAATCATTAGGGTTGTAAATGACAGAACTGCAGCGGGAATGATACAAGGCCACAACAAGTCTGCCTACAGTGAAGTCCAAAAATTGACAGCATGGTCTTTTGATAACAACTTGATACTCAACCCCTCATAAAACCAAGAAGTAATAATCAACTTCGAATTTTCTCAGGAGTGGCCTACTCTACCTTTACCACTGGTAGTGTGAGCAGTATAGCAAGTCACAGACTCTGATCACAAATCCAAATACGAGCCATATAGAAACTCATGTATCTAACATATGTCCAACATTTGTCTAGTAGCCATCAGAAGTGTCTTCTACCTTCAACTACAAAACAAGCTTTGCCAATTATATGGTGTGCTACGCTAATTACAATTAAGCCCTAAAGCTGCAGAGCATGGCTGCCCTTGTATTCATAAAACTCTGTATGTCAGCTACAGCTATTCATGAACTGACCAGTGCTCCAAAGTAGATAGTTCTGTCTTGAGCAAGAGGCTGTACGAATGACGATCCACGGCGTTGCTCAACGTAGCTGTCATCCAGCGCCAGGCTGATAAAGTTGTGATTCAGCTCCAGCGCCACCGTGTGCCAGCTTCCATCATTGATACGACGACCAGAAATTCCCACAATGTCGTGACCATCACCGCCTCCATCTCCAGCTCCACCAAGACCACAGGCCATCTGGAACCACAGTTTCCCCTCCTCCAGCTGCTCAAACACACACAGACACAGACAACTTTAACGTTACATTGTGAATCCAGTCAAGCATTTCATTTATCCAAAAAAAAAAAAATAATTTGGTCAACTGCATGCCTTCTATCAAACTGTCAGTTGGAATGTCTTGTTGGGATTATTTCCATGTAAAATACACTTCCAGAGCTTTCTCTTCCTTTCATTAGGTGTTATGGCCCAGCAAGTACACACAGTTGTTTGTTTGTTTGAATTGGTATTTGTCTCAAATTATAAGACTAGCAAGGATGGCAGGTGTTAGGATTATAAAAATAATTATGTTTGACAAATATACAAAACTACGAAACAAAAAGACCATAGTGGGAAAACTAAAATATTTAACAAAAGTATAATTATTTCAACAGGTGGAAAAATGTATCTAATTAAACAAATCTTGTCATTCAGCATTACTTTAATGAATTTCAAGTTTTAATGTTATAAAGTACTGTTATACAATTTCAAGGTCTTAGTCTGAGTCATGCCTGGGAGTTAAGGCGATTTTTCTCATGACCTCAGCAATCACAAATTGCAATGTCAGTAAAATATATCTAACAATTACATCTGGTAAATGAAATAACCTAATAGACTAATTAGAATAACATAAACTGTAGACATTGTATACTGAATAATATACATTTTCTTATTGTCTCTCAGTCTGTTTCTCTCAGCCCACAAAAACAGAGCAGCAGTTTTTTTTCCCCATTTGTGATTGAGTACTGATCTCATACATGTCTTGACAAGCACCTTTGTGGGTTGTTAAACTGTATTACTCAGCTAGTAGGAACATAAATCTCTTTACACCAGGGGTGTCAAACTCAAACACACAGCGGGCCAAATCTGAAAACCTGGACATAGTCACGGGCCAACATTATATTATTATAAAATATATATATATATATATATATATATATATATATATATATTATAATTATAATTATCAAAATTGTTATATTGATATTATATATCAATAGAACTAGCCTTTACAGCAGCCTCACTTTGTGATATGACTGCGATATGTCTATTGTGAAACCAAACTTCTTTTCATCTACTTTCTGGCTCCTTTGACTCATGTCCAGGTCCTTGTACTTGTCCTGGTGTTTCATAGTGTCGCCTAATGTTGTTCTCCGTGGTTATCGCCACGTTGGCTCCACATACTAGACGGGGCTGGTCTGAATTGCAATAGGTGAGCGCCGGATATTCTGGTCCAGTTACTGACAAATATCTGAATATTTGGGTCGTGCGGCCGCGGTGGCCTGGGGGCCGGGGGTGGCGGCGAGGGCGAGGGCGAAGGGGAAGTGTGTTCGTCGGAGTCCGACGGCATTAGCGTGAATATCTCCTGCTGGCGGTGGCACAGTAGCAGTGTCCTGGCGTGCCGCTGGTGCAGAGGCTAAGTCAGGTGGCGGCGGCGGAGGGGTGGAGTTGGTTGGGTCAGTAGTAGGTGCGTTTGCTATGACTACTGTCAACAGAGGAGAGGGTGTTTATGGGTCCTGTCCTGATTGACGGGGCGATACAGAGCAGAGCATTCTGGGATTTGTAGTATAAGCGATACATGCGCTGTATAACACCGGCGGGCCAGCTTTAGTAGTCATCTGGTATTACCTCGCGGGCCAAACATAATTACACTGCGGGCCAAATTTGGCCCGCGGGCCTGAGTTTGACACCTATGCTTTACACAGTCTGATGATGTAAATCATTATATCTTAAGAAAAACTTGGCATACGGGTAATGTAATGTTAGATCATGGTTAGGGTTAGACAAGCGGTGGTGGTAGTTAGGGTGAGAGTTACTCTCCAGGA
This sequence comes from Dascyllus trimaculatus, assembly GCA_024666655.1. Lineage (NCBI taxonomy): Eukaryota > Metazoa > Chordata > Actinopteri > Pomacentridae > Dascyllus > Dascyllus trimaculatus. The sequence goes on along the minus strand of CM045453.1, from coordinate 363,268 downwards.
AAAGAGTGTGATACAGTGTAATATCCTTTGAAATGATGGAAACATGACTGTATGTATGAGGATGTACCTTAAGCATAGTGCAGGGCTCAGTGTGTGTGTACATGATGATTCCTCGGCTCTGCAGTGTTCTGATTCTTAAACTGAGTTTCATCTCCATCTGCAGCCGGTCAGACAGTCTGTACTTGATGTAGCTGTTACCTGAGAAACTCAGAGACGAATGACCTGCACCCAGAACAATCCACCATGTTATACATCACTCTCAGCACTCATTAAAACCAAAAACATCCTCTAATCACACGCACAGGTCCTTGCATATGTTGTATCTGGTCTTAAAAGATTGAAAAGCATCTTTTTAACATATTTTGTACATAATTTTCATAGACTTTAAATTTTACACGCATACCTGCGCACTCTCCCAGTTTGCCTGGTGGACACTGGCAAGCGTAGCGCTCTCTGGTAGCCTCCACTGATACACACTGCATGTCTGCTGGACATGGTTGGTCCTCACACTGTTCTGACAGAACAGCACAGCTGGCATCTATACACACATACACAAGGACAGAAAAAAATACATTTAGCTATCACAAAGAACAAGAACTGACAGCTAGAGACTCTTGCAACAGAAAGAAAAAAGAACAGATAGAGGGGAATATATAAAGCAACTATGTCACTGTTTTTTTCAACCTAGTACAGTGCCTGTTTGGATCTGACCTATTTCATGTTCCACTATATTGCTGTTTGCAATTTTCCCCATGTCAACAATCAAGCACTCATTTTAACGGCATCACACTTGACACTGACTGCGTTGAATTATGAAAATGTTACCATTACATCTTAAATTTGCTAACATCTGTTAGGTATAACCTGCACAATGTTTTGATTAATTGATTAATGTAACAACTAATTTTTCCCATCAAGTATTCTAAAAATGATTTTTAGGATATTTATTTCATTCACTACCCAATATTTTCCAGTTACTGCTATGATATTAATAATATTATTAAACCCTTTTTGTCAGAAAAATAATGAACCTCAAAATCAGTTGCAATGCAGGCAAAAATCCATTGTCCAAATAAAATCTATGCCTTTCATTGGTTTGTTTTCCAGTACAAGCAAGTAAGCAAGAAAAGCTCTGGTAAGCTCTTGTAAAAACCCATTGGCCTTCGCCAGTGCATGATAATTCTACTCCTGCCAGCCTACTTATACAACGTAAGGTGCCTATAGTGTAACCCTGGTCTTACAAAACAAGAAAATAAAAAAGACTAGACTAGATTAGTCTAGACTAACAAATTAAAATGCTAATCTAAAGTAACCTAACAGTAAAAATTGGAATTATTAAGAGACAACAATAAAATGCTTCTGCACATTTAAAAAAAATCCTTTTAAAGCGACTACTACTAACTAAATATGTTGCCTGTATTCCTTATCCAAGTACCTTATATAATGCTTGGCTAGAGACAAAAAATGAAGAGGGCGGTGCTGTCTGTCATTGTAGTCTCCACAAATCACTCATGTATTCTAACATTTTAGATGATTGTGGACAAATGTGTTTAGCTGCAGATTATTCTGTGGGGGAATCTGTACTTGGACCATATCACCACTGATATCATTACAGTGCTGAGTTGCTTTAGTCCTACATACTGTAGTGTTTATATTTGTATGTTTCTCCAGAATCGTTCATCCAACATAAAACTTGGCATTGCACTTCCTTGGGTCCCCAGTTAACAACCTATTTTGTTGCTCTGAAACGTGCAATGACAATAAAGCTATCTATATACCCATCAAGTTTAAAGTGGACTGATTGTTTGAGTGTCTGTTTGTTTCTCAGCAATTGTTCAGGCACACACACACACACAGAGAGAGAGAGAGATATTTCTTGATTCATTATACGATTTCATATTCTTCTAGAAATTCATACAAACAAATTTCAAAACAAAGTGCATGGTATATACTTAATAGAAGAAGGACTTCTGGTATATGTAACTGGCATTCATGATAAAAGCTTCATGAGCAAAATGTTAATTTTGCTGATGGTTTCTAATTTTAGAGTAATTTACATACAATTTTAGCATTAAGTAGAAAGTTTACAATGCACCTTGTCCATCAGTTCATGTGCCAGTGATGATCTGCATGTTAGCTATGTGTTCTGTTCAAGTTTCAACTGTGATTCCCAGCTGCCCAACTCAATTTTGTATAATTTGAAGGCTACATTTGGAAATCATGGTATCAGCCATAAAGCCATTCTTTATTCCATTTAATTCAGCTCCAATATAAACCAGTTGGTGACATTATCTCTTGCTATGTCCATACGGTATATGGTTAGACTACAGGCTGACAAAGAAAGCTTGGGAACATATATAAGATTCTTACTTACCATTGCATGTACAGTGTGAGGTCCGGTGGAAGCGAGGTGAGACAAAGCTGACCCGTGGTGTGCTATATGTTGCCAGGTTATGTGAATCCAGAATAATGCTTTGTTCACATTGTGCCCCACGACACTCCAAGCCAGAACAGTTCTTATCAAGGATAGCAGACACTCTGAGCACCTCCTCCAGCTGCCGTCGTGATGCACTGAGTTTCTGGGTGAGGTAGGCCGCCTTGTAGTAACCACCCCCTGCTGTTTCCACAGTGACAAGCATATCCAGCTGTTGTGTCCCACCAACAGGCTGCAGACTGAGCAGGTGCAGTGTGTCCTGCTGTTGCGATGCAGCAGCCTGCTGCAACACCTTTAACACACTCTTCAGGTGCACTGCCACAAAGTCTTGTGGTGCCACACTCTCAAAGCGCACTGTCACTGCCTCTCGTAACATCTCTGGTGTCGCCTGCTCCACGTGCACACTCACAGGCACAGGTACAGCAAAACGGCCATCACTAACACTGGCGTTGAGAGAATACCTGCCTGCATCCAACCCACCCAGGGCAATGATCTTTCCATCACGAGGACTGATCTTAAATAGACTGCGCTGTGCTGGGGGGGCATGGCCAAAGGTCAGTGCATCATAAGGGTCAGCATCAGTGGCGTGCAGTTGACCAATCACACCACCAGGAAACTCATCCTCCATAGTGACAATGTGAACTTCCAGTGGCAATGCCACTGGTCGATGGAGGCTCTCTTCAATCACCCTGATCGTCAGCATGGAAGAGGAGGACATACGGGGCTTCCCTGAGTCTGTAACCTAGATAAGAACAGAGGACAAAGGTCAAGGGAAAAGACAAAAACAGGCAGATTAATAAAGAAAATCAAGGAAATGAGATGAAGGCCAAAAAGAAAGGAAAATAGTCTTTGGTAAAATATTTGTTTTGTGTCGTATCTGCATTTTATTTATTTGGTAAACAAGGTTAGTGATTGTACATTACAGCACTCCCTGAGGTAAGTAGTTACATTCAGTAACGCTTTCAGTAAATTATAATTGTTTACCTTTTAACATTCTTTGTAATCTGGCTAGAATAGAATATAACAGAAAAACTGTATTTCTGGGTCGTTATACCTGGATAGTTATGCATTACTTTATGTATTCAAGATTCATGATTCATCCCACACCCACCACATATAACCGAAAAACATAAATTGATGTCCCTACTCGAGACTATAATACTGATGCAATATACACATGGGGATTGTTCCAGAGATGCTATCTGAGGATATTGTCCTGATGTCCATATAGCAGAATAACAGCTCAGAAGATGATGACTTGACATTTCACCACAAACTAAACATAAGTACAAGTGTTCACTTTTTATCTTTACTTGAAGGAGACCAGCTGCATTTTGAATTTCAGTCATATCAACAAAAATAACTGATGAGAAAATAACTTCTTTAATGAACTTCATTTATTGCTCATACTTTACTTTCAATCCTCTCACTTCAAAGATTATTTTTGTCTTTTTCCACAGTATTGGTAGAGATATAGACAGGATATGTGGGGGAAAAAGACGACAAAGAGAGGGCAATTCAACACAGCATGGCTCCTAACCAGTAGGTTACTGAAGCAACCAGCACTGACATTTCAACTTCTTCCATTTCAATATATTTTAATCATCACAGTTTGTCAACTGTTAATTTTATCATGTGGTGGGGTTGTGGATTGAACCACCAACCTTGCAATTTGTGGACAATCAACTGTAACACCTGGACCACAGCAACCCCTGCAGGTGTGAGGTTAAGCAGGTGTTTGACTCTACCTGTATCTGAATAACATATTCAGTTGCCAAGTCCCGTCTGAACACTTGATTGGCCACCAGTGTTCCATCTTTCTCCAGCATAAACTCCCCGCCTTCATTTCCTGACAGGATACGGAAGTCAAATGGCGGGCCATTGTGGGAGGAGTCCTGATCGATGACTGAAAACTGCAGGATGCTGGTGCCAATTGGTTTGTTTTCCTAGCAAAAGAAGGGCAAGATAATCATTCACTGGGAGTATTTGAGGTTCAGTGAAAGACAGTGTACATTAATAAACATGGATGTAAAACTAGTCAAAATGTTGTTTTAATTTTCTGCAGTCTTTGAGAAGCCTGTAAATGTGGAATAGAAGATGACTAAAGATTGAGACTTGACAAACTGCAGATCATGTCTGTACATTTAAAATCAGACCTGTCAAATAAAACAAAATGGATCCTGTCCTGAAGATATGAAATATGAACCACTTCAGCGTTTTGACCTATTCAGCTTTTCTGTCAGCCCACTCGTATTTTAGGATATAATGAAAGACTAAAAGTCAACTCATGCCTAAAGTTGTAAAATTTATTTTATTCAGAATCTTAGAGCTGTCTCAGTGGTGTGACTGAAATCAGACCAAAATGGTTTGAGTCATCGATAAAAAATTACCGTGCTGCTCCCTATGGAAATATATAATTTAGTCACTTTAGCAAGATTGGTATGAGCTAATTCAACTCTAATCAGTCTACTATTAATTTTTGCTCAGTACAGTTTGTGTTAGTATGCATTCACTGCAACCTTACAGAAAAACACTAGAACACAAACAGAGGTAGTTTTGTATTTCAGATAGGATAAAAAGACAAAACTTTAATTGAAAATTGGAAGAAATCATTGACATTCTTGAAATTCCATAAAGACTGCTAATTTGGATGGTTGAAGTTTTATTTAGCTTAAGGATCACTGTTTTGCATTTTAAAGCACTATTTAAACATTTACTTAATACTTAACAACACAGTACAATATTACCATGAGAACATTTTGTCTGTGTTATAACTTATTATCCAAAGACATATTTTATATTATTATAACTATTTTATACCAGCTTTCACTCAAAAGTGTCCTTAAAATGTTATAGTTGTTAAGAAATAATTTAATAAACAGATCTGTCCTTGTCTGTTCTTGTCTATAATGTTCTACAAGCTCATTGTAAAAGCTTCACACAGTAGTATGCTGAGAAAAAAAATCAGTGTATTCTAAACATTTCATGGCTTCACATTTCACCACTGCATTCATGTCCTCATTCATTAAGTAAGCTATTTGTACAGATGTTACACTGGATCTCTCAGTAAGTGATGGGGCCCACTGAGCCTGCATATTTATGGGATGCACATTTTGTGCTGTGTCAGTGCAGTTTAGATTATACTTAGCAAACAATAAAAACCACTGATGGCTGACTTTTTGGCAAAGTTTTCTTGAACTAATATATCTCATTCTTACATTTGTGTTTAATTGAATACCATGTGAGACATCAAGTTTACCTGTATAACAGTAGTAAGGTTGGCTGGGGAGAAGGTAGGTGGGTTATCATTGATGTCAGAGATGTCTATGTTGGTCATCACGGTGGATGACATGGGTGGGATTCCACCATCCAGAGCTCTGATGGCCAGTGTGTAGCTGGGAACCTAGAAGGACACACAAAATCAAAAATATTAAAACCATGAGGATAAACAGCACCAAATTGTGAATATATTGTAGGTGATGAGACTTAGTCAAGTTATGATCAAAGTGGAGCAGCCATTGCTTGCCTGAGGTTGTAGGAAAAGATCACAGTCAACACAGCAGCTCTTTCATTTTGGTGAAAAATGAAACTATGGCTAGGGAGGTTGTTATGTTCATAACATGCCACATTAAAGAAATGCAGGAAGAGTGGGATTTTATTATTATTATTAGAACTTTGCTTCTTGATAAAAATATAAAGCTTTGTTCTAAAGATGATAGTATTAAAATATGAAAAAAAGTTCAAAAGGAGCATGAAGGTGTTTACCATAAATTTGTTTTCTGTAGTTTTCTGTTTAGACTCATCTTGAGTCAAGCAGAGTATTGGTTTTATTTGACAGTGGATCCTGAACAATGGAACACAGTCAAAACCCCAGACCTACAACAGTTCTGTCTGCCTTCTAAATACTATTCAAAATGGAATTTCCACAAATTATTATTATTATTGTTGTGACTTTACATGTATCTCACGATACCATAACATGCTGGCAGTAGAGATGTCTTCTCATAACTGTGTGAGACTGTCTGGAACCTGGCAGTATCAAAACAATGATGGTGGGATGCTCTGTGACTGTTTAATGAAATGTGCCAGTAGCCTTCTTGCAAAGGTGGTAGATATTAACATATCTATGCAGTGACAATTAATGAGTAATTCAAACAAAAGTAATGGAAACTGACGCAGAGTTGTACTCTATCACAGTCCAAAAAACGTAATTGTCAATAACAGATGCAGGTTGAGACTACGACACAAATTTGTTGTAACATTAAAAATAATATTCTCACCAAGAAGAGCCCAAGCCAAGTGAGATGTACTAATCTTGTATTTTTGTGCTAATTTTGAAGTACGAATAATACTACTCCTACTCCTAACAATAATAATGATAATTTAACCTTTATTAATCCCCTTGGGGAAATTCAAATCTGCATTTAACATATCCCACACACATTAGGTAGAAGCAGAGGGCTGCGGTGCAGCGTCCAGGGAGCAGTCAAGGGTTAAGGGCCTTGCTCAGGGGCCCAACATTGGCCGCAGTAGGGGTTCGATCCACCATCCTTCCGATCAGCAGCCTAGGACTCAATCCGTTGCGCCACCACTGCCACAGAATAGAATTGTGGCACGTGTAGTCTTCACTTTCAAAAGCAGATTGGTCTGTGCACATGGATATGGTCACCGTGAATTAGCCCGTAGACCATTCACACTTGACTACAAAATAATGGAGTAGTGTGCTACCACTGGAGTACTTGTGCCATAACCAGGTTGCCACAGTTACAATTTGTGTTTACTGTACATACTTATTTGGGTTGGGAAGATGTCACTCTATGGGAAGTCACAATGGTATTATTAGAGATTTCAGAAACAATATGCTCTGAAAAGGTTATATACATATTGATTTTAACATACAGTCAAGCCCGAAATTATTCATACCCCAGGCAAATTTTGACTTAATGTTACTTTTATTCAACCAGCAAGTTTTTTCTTGATTGGAAATGGCACAGGCATCTCCCAGAAGATAATAGGACGATGTACAAGAGGCATCACTGTGGAAAAAAATGTTTCTCAGCTTTTATTTACATTTGAACAAAAAGTGGCATGTCCAGAATTATTCATACCCTTTGCAAATTGTCACATTCCATGGGGAAATCCAAAGTTCTATACCATTCCAAATAGTCCAAGCTGTTCTAAAGCATCCTAACTATCTTGATTCTTTGAAAACAACTTTTTTAATCAACTCAACAGGTGGCAAACAGCAGCTCTCTGCAGTTGGTTTGTGGACAGTCATGGCTAAGACAAAGGAGCTCAGTGAGGACCTGCAGCTGAGCATTGTGGCTGCTCACAAGTCAGGAAAGGGCTCTAAGGCCATATCTAAATGTTTTCAAGTTCCAGTGGCTACAGTGCAAAGTATTATTAAAAAATACAAGACATTCCGCACTGTGGAAAATCTCAGAGGACGTGGTCGGAAGCCAAAAGTGACACCTGTGCTGGCCAGGAGGACAGTGAGAGAGGTGAAAAAGAATCCAAGGATCACCATCAAGGCCATCCTGGTGAATCTGGACTCTGCTAGTGGCAACGTCTCAAGGCAGACAGTCCAACAGACACTGCACACTGCTGGGTTCCACGGACGCAGACCAAGGAGGACGCCACTTCTCCAGATAAGGCACAAAAAAGCCCGCTTGACCTTTGCAAAAGCTAATCTGGACAAAGAAGACAACTTCTGGTCTTCTGTTTTGTGGTCAGATGAAACAAAAATTGAATTGTTTGGCCACAATGATGTATCCCTCATTTGGCATAAAAAAGGGGAAGCTTTCAACCCTAAGAACACTATCCCCACTGTCAAACATGGTGGTGGGAACCTAATGCTTTGGGGGTGTTTTTCAGCCAATGGACCAGGGAACCTTATCACAGTAAACGGGACCATGAAAAAAGAGCAATACATCAAGATTCTCAACAACAACATCAGGCAGTCTGCAGAGACTGGCCTCGGGCACCAGTGGACATTTCAGCATGACGACACAAAACACACAGCAAAAGTGGTGAAGAAATGGTTAGCAGACAAAAACATTAATGTTTTGCAGTGGCCCAGCCAGGGTCCTGACTTGAATCCAATTGAGAATCTGTGGAGGGAGCTAAAGATCAAGGTGATCGCAAGGAGACCCTCCAACCTGAAAGAGTTGGAGCTCATCGCTGAAGATGAATGGGCAAAAATACCAGTGGAGACATGCAAAAAGCTGGTCAGCAATTATCGGAAATGTCTGATTGCTGTAATAGCCAATAAAGGTTTTTCTATTGATTACTGAGAAGGGTATGAATAATTCTGGACATGTCACTTTTTGTTCAAATGTAAATAAAAGCAGAGAAATATTTTTTTCCACAATGATGCCTCTTGTACATCATCTTATTATCTTCTGGGAGACGCCTGTGTCATTTTCAATCAAGAAAAAACTTGCTGGTTGAATAAAAGTAACATTAAGTCAAAATTTGCACGGGGTATGAATAATTTCGGGCTTGACTGTATATTTTAAAAATGGGGCCGCACAGTCGCTCTATGGTTAGCAGCGTCACCTCACAGCTAGAAGAGCCCCGGTTTGCGTCCAGATTAGGAAGCCTGGGATCTTTCTGTGTGGAGTTTGCATGTTCTCCCTGTGCAGCGTGGGTTTTCACCGGGTACTCCGGCTTCCTCCCACAGTCCAAAAACATGCTGAGGTTAATTGATGATTCTAAATTGTCCTTAGGTGTGAATGAGAGTGTGCTTGTCTGTCTCTATATGTAGCCCTGTGATAGACTGGTGACCTGTTCAGGGTGTCCCCTGCCTTCGCCCTGAGTCGACTGGGATAAACTCCAGTCCCCCCGCGACCCTACAGAGGATTAAGCGGTGTACAGATTTTAAAAATGATCTATGCATTTGAGGGACAAGCAATTGTAACAGATGCTAATCAAAAATTATTTTTTCATTACCTTTCAACAAACACTTGTACAAAGGTTAAACAAAACAGCTTTGAATGGCAGATATAAAGATACAAAACAGGTTTTAGATTATTCATCCTCCTAAATTGTACTCTGAGCTGACAAACAATCAGAATTAGTCACTGAACATAATGCTTATGTATGTGATTGTCTCAAGAGTTGAGAATGTTTAGGTTCATACACACATGCACACACATCCACGGACTCCTCGATCCCCTGGTATGCTCAGTCTTCCATAACCCACTTGAAGGATATTTCTCTTTCCCCATTTTGCATTATAATAAACAGCTAATGAAGCACTAAACAGAAATGCAGCTATGCAGAAATGTAGCAACAAAAACGACGAAAATATTCTGCTGCATGAAAAAAATATATACATGAAAAAAGACTTCAGCAGTAAACAACTGTGACCTGCTTTACACAGAGAAAGGGGGTGAGAGAATATAAAATAACCTGTTTGTAAATGAGAGGAGTAAGCATATATAAACACAACACTCATACACATACCTGAGGTACATGGATAGACATATCAGCCCTGCATGCACACACACATACATGTGCGCACACACATAGACATACAGGAAAAGCTGTTGCTAGTGTGAAAACCCCAAACACACTTTCATCATCCAAAAGCTTTGATCCCTCACACGCCCCTGCACTCTCTTTCTGAGCACGCTCAGACGGCTCATCAACTGCACTCATGAATACTTTATGATAGGAATGTGAACATTTCTGAAGTTTTCAAGCACTGTGGAGGAGAAGGAGATGAAAAGATTCAGAAGATGAGGATAAAGGGTATAAAAACGGGTCAGACGAGTGAGAAGGCAGGGGGAGGCAGCCAAGAGCTTTCTGTCTTTTTTTGTGTAGCAAATTAAAGAGCTCAAATTCAGAACTGCTTTGTGTTTGTGTTTCTTTTCTGATATGATTAATTGCTATGTAGTATGGGATCCATACCAACCTCTTTTTTACATTAATGATGACCAACCACGAGAGCTCAGACTCTGCAGGTATTTAGGGTTACAACATCTTAACTCTCTGCAGGGTGATGCATTTCAAAAAAATCCCTGTTGTGATCAGTTCTGTATAACAATAGAGTTAGGTTCTGTTTTTTCTCAGGTTGATAAAATGTACATATTCATTAAGCTTTACAACAACTCTCTAATCTCCAGTTTCTTTTTCTTTAGTCCTTCTGGTAATGTGCAAAACAGAAGGTCACTGCTGAACATTGCATCTGCCTGTTATAACGGTCACCACATCTGCCATAACTAATTTCTTTAACAATGTAATAAAACTTGCAAAAGGGACAAAGAAAAATTTGGCAGTAATTTAGCTAATGTGATCTCTGCTAACAAGTGTTTGTACTCTACTTACAAATATAATATGTAACATTTATGACAACATAGATTATTTGATTGCACAGTACAGTATTTAAAAGTGTTTATATCATATCAGTTTCACAAGTCTAAATCTTCACGTCATGAAAACAATAGCGCTCATCAGCCAGTGGTACTTCCACACTCTGCACCATGCCTGAGTAAGTTTGAATCCAAAGTCTAGTGTATTCGATAAGTGTGAATATTGTGCACCATACCCAGGTACAGAACAATGATCTGTCCCTGGTCTGCTTGGAAGAGTTATACTTGAATTCAGATCAGGCATGGGATCTGTCAGATCTGGAAGCTGGCTGTATTAACAATGTTTGGTGATAAGGATATGATGTAAACATTTCCCAGCTGTCACTTTTTCAAATAAGACCTTTGCTAAAGATTCACTTTGGTCTCATGATATTTAATTGACAGAAGTACAAAAATTCCAGTGATGACAGACGTCCTCCTTGCCTGAGTATTGAGAACAAAAGCAGCAGCAACGTGATGGAGTACCGCACTGTATCAGAATCACAATCAGAATCAAAAGGTCTCATTGCCTAGTAGGTTTTCACAATTAGCAAATTTGACTAGGTGTTTTAGTAGTGAAACAGTCCATCCATCCATTATCTATACACCATTTAATCGTCTGTTGGGTTGTGGGGGGTTGGAGCCGATCCCATCTGACTCGGGCGAAGGCAGCGGACACCCTGAACAGGTCGCCAGCCTATTGAAGGCTACACATAGAGACAAACATCCAAGCACAGTCACATTCACACCTATGGACAATTTAGAATAATTAATAAACTTCAGCATGTTTTTGGACTTTGTGGGAGGAAGTCGGAGTACCCAGTGAAAACCCACGCATGCACAGGGAGAACATGCAAACTCCACATAGAAAGATCCCAGCTGTCCTAAGTGGAACGCGAATCAGAGATCTTCTAGCTGTGAGGTGACGGTGCTATCAAGTGAGCCACCATGCAGCCTGCAGTGACACAGTGACATACAGAAAAGTTAAAGGTATAGTTAACTGTAGGAACTTTCTGAGTTGAACTTTTTGCACATTTTTATTTATTTTTTAAAAATGTTTGAGGGGAAAGTTTTTTTTCCCATTTCATTGGATAGAGAGGGACAGAGTGAAAGTGGGGGAGACTGAAGAGTGACATGCAGCAAGGGGTGTTGAGTCGGACTCAAACTCATAACCGCTCCTAAGTGACTGAGCTCATGTATTGCCTTACCTCAGTGAGCTAAACGGCAGCCCCATGCTGCACATTTTTAACATGGGTAATGACATACGCATACTCCAACTAACACTTGAGTATGTGTGAGTGTGCATGTAACAGTCATGTGAACACTGGCCAGCACAGTAGTTGAAAGCAGCAGCAATTGAACTTCAGCATCCTATAGATCAAGCATATCTTGAGCCAGCAGCACACAAAGACTAAGTATTGCTGCAAACCTAGCTATGGGTTATAGGATTCAAATGTACATTAAGCTTAATTTTCATTTAATCTCATTTATATAGCACCAAAACACAAAGTACAGCAAATCAGGCAATTTTATCAATAAGATCAAGACCTTACAGTATTACAGAGAAAAAAACAAATATTCCACCTTCAGCAAGCATTTGGTGACAGGAGGAAGAACTACCTCTAAATAGGAAGAAACCTCCAACAGGAACAGACTCAAGGTGGGTGGCCTCTGGCTCAACAGATGTGACTGAAATAATGATGCTGTGTGTCTTCTCCACACTTGCAACATGTCTCAATAAACCATTGAGGGCTAAGTAGGTTTGTTTCTAGGTAAGCGTTTGTGAGTGTGAATGTGTGTCCTCACTGTCTCACGGTCCAGTTGCTTGTTGACTTTGATGACCCCACTGAGTGGGTCAATGAAGAACTGGTTGTCTCTGTCTCCACTGACAATAGAGTAGAGGATGGCTCCATTCTGCTGACTGTCCACATCCTCTGCTTGAAGCTGTAAACACACATTACACAAGGGCACAGTAAGTGTATGTTTTAATTTGCATTGGACAGGACTGTCCTTTCCCTGTCCTAAAGTTTAATAAAAGCATATTTCAATATTTCAATATCTTTACCATATATTGCTTATGCCTAAAAAGCTGTAAATATAAGTATGTCAGTTCTGCATGTCTCCTTTGCCGATCTGTCAGAACACATAGATTTTAATGGTTTTAGGACCTTTAATATTCCTGTGTGACTGCACCACTTTGGAGAATATCATCAAGCATAGCTTATTTTTCCACTTCACTCAAACTTATTTTGCACCAACACACACTTTAGAGGTGACTGAAATGGTTTGTGTTTTCATGTTGGGACTTTTCTAGTTGAACTACAACTGTAAGACTTGATGTATAAAGATGTATATTTCAAATAAAAGAATGAAATACAAAACCTGCATTTTTGTTTTTTCATTATCAGTTATTATCAACGTTTACCACTCAAATATTCTTCAGCTCAGTATATTGTTCTGAATTCAAGCCATTTACATTTCATTGCCAACAGATAACAGATATGATTGCTGTAATGTAGACATGGTTCAAACTTTCTTGTCAAAAACACATTTTCCTTTCATTGCTTTTTTGATATATTGGACTCAGTCTTAAAGTTTAAAGTCTTGAAGGACCTGGAGGATTTCATGGCATCTGGCGGTGAGGCTGCAGACACTGATTACCAATCGCTTGTCAAGAATGTAGAACATACGGTGGCTGCCACTTCACTTTGATATAATGGTTAGAGTTATCTGATTAGCCACATTAAAAACATTAGGCATAGATAATGACATTGGTTATTTCATTACAGTGCAATGCTTTGCTGGGAAACCTTCAATGGTGATACTCATGTGGATGTTAGTTTGGCATGTATTACCCAGATTGTTGAAATCCAATCAACAACCTTCTGTGTCAGGCAGTATTGTCACACTACCTGACAGTATCAATTTGCCCTGTTGCATAGCAAGCATTGCTCGGGAAAAGTTCAAGCATTCATTCATTGGATGTAAACCCAATCCACAGTGGCCCCACTAAACAAAGCACAGGACTCCAAGGATCCAAAGAACGTCCAGTTGCCAGATACCACAGAGGTCCTGTGTAGGTGCCTTACTAATACAGACCTATTCTGGCGGCCTTAACCCCAAGAACACCATGCCTACCGTCAAGCACGGTGGTGGTGATATTATGCTGTGGGGCTGTTTTGCTGCCAATGGAACTGGTGCTTTGCAGAGAGTAAATGGGATAATGAAGAAGGAGGATTACCTTCAAACTCTTCAAGATAACCTAAAATCATCAGCATAAAGGCTGGGTCTTGGGCGCAGTTGGGTGTTCCAACAGGATAATGACACCAAACACACATCAAAAGTGGTAATGGAATGGCTAAATCAGGCTAGAATTACGGTTTTAGAATGACCTTCCCAAAGTCCTGACTTTAAACCCCATGGAGAACATGTGGACAGTGCTGAAGAAACAAGTCCATGTCAGAAAGCCAACAAGTTTAAGTGAACTGCACCAATTCTGTCAAGAGGAATGGTCAAAGATTCAAGATTCACTTTCCCATTGTAGCGTTTGTGGGCGTTTGTATCCAATGAGCCTCAGAGAAGTCACCAGCTGTAGTCACTCATAATTACTCACAAGAAGTTAAGAGGCCATGCTATGAAGCTCATTTCATTGACACAACTTTCTAAGTCACCAAAATTGCTAATTCATGTTGCTGTATTCATGTTGTGTGTATATCTTTACGTGTGTGTGTGTGTGTGTATATATGTGTGTGTGTGTGTGTGTGTGTGTGTGTGTGTGTGTGTGTGTGTGTGAGAGAGAGAGAGAGAGAGAGAGAGACAGTGTGTAAATCTATTTTTTCATGGTACTGTGCTCATTACATTTTCACATAAGGTTTTTGTTCCTCACATGGTAAATGTTTCAGATCCTCACACTAATATTTATATTTATTGAATATTAGACAGAGATAACCCAGAAAATACGAAATTGAACCCACAAAAAAAATTCTGATAGAGAGCAGAATTCATGGTTCCATCAGTTATAAAAAGTCATACAGCTCCTGTGGAAGCAAAGCAATCTCAAACCAACACACAACCACCACCATGTTTCACTGTTGGTGTGATGTTCTTCTTGTGGAATGCAGTATTAGCTTTACACCAGATATAACATGTCTTCCAAAAAGTTCCACCTTTGGCTCATCAGTCATCACAATGTTACCCCAAAAGTCTTGGGGCTCATCTAGATATTTTTTTGCAAATGCCAGTTGAACCTTTGTTCTTTTTGGTCAGGAGTGGTTTGTGCCTTACAAATCTCCCATGGACTCATTTTCACCTTGAGTCTTCCTCATTGTGGGATCATGTAGATGGACCTTAAATGAGGCCAGTGAGACCTGCAGATCTTTTGATGTTAATCTGGGTTTTTTATGATCTCCTGGATTAGATATCAACATGCTCTTGGAGAATTTTTTTAGGCCAGCCACTCCTGGGAAGGCTCACGACTGTTCCATGCTTTCTCCATGATAATGGCTCTCACTCTAGTTCTCTGGAGTCCCAGAGCCTTAGCAATGGCTTTGTAACTCTTTCCAGAATAATAAATGTCAATGACTTTGTTTTGCATCTGTTCTTGAATCCGTTTGGAAAATGGCATCATGTGCTGTTTTTTCAGACCCTTTAGCTACTTAACAATACCAGACAGGTTCTATTTAGGAATGTTTAGATTCAACAAGCATGGCAGTAATCAAATGTGGGTGTGGCTGGTGAAATTGAACCCAACTGAAAAATGAATTCGATCATTTCATAGATAGGCAGCTCAGGGGGCAAATACTTTTTCACACAAGGCAAAATGGCTGGACAGCATTTCTCCCTCAAAAAATAAAATCCTCTTTTAAAAAGTGCATGCTATGTTTTCTTGGGTTATCTTTGTCTTACATTAAAATTAGTTAGATGACCTGAAACATTTATGTGCAACAAATATGCAAAAATGGAAGCTTTCTGTATATATAGTGTTTTGCATTTAGTTTAAATGACATTTTTGTAGTTTTTGTTTGTTAACTTCGCTTTAGTGGCAATCTGTATTTGTTTGTTGAACTTTGCCTTTAGTAATAATTTTATAATTTATCGTTTATTAATCCCCTTAGGGAAATTCGTCTCTGCATTTTGACCCATCCTAGTTAGGAGCACTGGGCTGCAATGGTGCGGTGCCCGGGAAGCAGTCAGGGGACCTTGCTCAGGGGCCCACAGTAGCCGCAGCGGAGGATCGATCCTCTGATCTCCCAAGTAGCTCAGGGCTTAACCTGTTGTGCCATCACTGCCCCCCTATTGGCGCCCTGTATATGTTTGTTAAACTTCGCCTTTAGCAGCATTCTATATATCTGTCAGGGCGGGTGTTCAGGTTTGAGCCCAAAGGCAGACACTTAAGCAGGCGGACAGGCGGGTGGAATTAACAAAAGAATTTTATTAACAGGACACAGACTAGAACCAACTGAACAAGGGAAAACTACAGAAACCAGACAACTATCAAATAAACAGAGGAATTTAAGGAGTAAACAAAAACACTAACCTAAAACAAATCATGAGAATGGAAACTAGATTAAGACTAAAACCCACGCAGAACACAGAAATAAGCTCAAGAACTAAACTTAACCAAACCCCATACAAAACTAGGCAAACTACTAATGACCAACTAAAATTCTAAACAAACAACATCGGGGAGAACCAAAGAGAACCACAGGTGAAAGAACTAAACTAAACTAATAAAACGGTGGAGCTAGAAATACAGAATGAATGAACAGGACCAGGAGAACAGAACGGGTAAACCAAACCTAATACGAAAAGTGGGCAAGACAGCAAAAACCAACGAATAACTCAGACTGACTACAAAACGAGGACAAAGGAAAACTAGAAAGGTTAAACTAAAGCAGGGCAAACAAAACGACTTACTCACAAACCAAAACAAAGGGACGAACAGGTTCGGGGAAGTGCGGCAGGTACAGGCAGGGTCCGGAGGGCGACGGTGTCGCAGAAGCAGGTGGGGGTTCAGGTACGGGAGCAGGAGTAGTTCAGGGAGGGAAGACGAAAGACCAAACAGAGGACCGGCAGAGAACAAGGCAGCATAGTCTATGATCGCGCACCGAGTATCCGCCAGCACAGGACTTAATAGTGCCGGCGATTAGTCCCCGGTGCGCGATCCCGCAGCTGCTTCCCATCGCCGCAATCAACCGGGCAGGAAACACGGCGAGGGAGAAGGAGAGAGACAGCTGGGGCAGGGCAGGGGGTCCTGACAATATCCTTGTTAACTTCGCCTTGTCAGCCTTTTTGAGTATTTTGAATTTGGTAAATTTGCTGTGTTTCGTGTTAGTTATATTTTGTGATTTGCTTAGATTTTCCTCTGTTAGTTTTGAATTTTGTGAGTTTGTGTGGTTTTGCATGTTTTTGAATTGGGTTTGGTTTTGGTTTTCCCCAGGGTTTAGTTTTGTATTCTGTGTTGGTTTCGGTTTCAGTTTCAGTTTTTTGTTTAAATAAATCCACAGTCTAACATTCTGTTACACTGTCTGCTCTCTGTGCCTGGGTTGTGTGACAATGCACGTAACACCCTCGCCCAGATGCATTTCTCCCAGTTGATCCCTTGATGCACACATGACTTCTCCGGACCTGCCTGCACATTTTGAACTCCTCTGGATCTTATCCTGTTTTCTGCCATGACTGCCATGAGCCACGCTCACAGACTCCCTGTCCACTCTACCTCCTTCCACTGCCAGCTAAGTAGAGTACTTCAGTTTGCATGTATTCCTGTTCGCATCATTATTTGGTTACAGTGATCTTTGGGTCTAGTGTGTTTTTGTGTCGCCATGTCGATATGTAGTGTGCTTTGCACTTCATATTGGTTTTCCAAGTTACGTGTAGTTGCATATACCATGTGTTTCCCTTACTCTTCCTTGCCTTGTAGTACTTAGTTCTTGTCAGTACTCCCCTCTCCGTAACTTTTGCTAACAATAATCTATGCTGTTATATATTGGATTGTTGTTTCTTATGCTCTTTGTCAGTTCGTTCAGTTTGTCCACCTCCAGTTTGTTACAGTAGTCATTTCCGATTTTTTGCATTATTGTAGTCATAGCTTGCTTAACACTCAGTTCCCATAACACTCAGTCATTAGGGCCTCTCCTGTGTCCCAACCCCAGCTGTTACCCCCTTTCTAAAGTTTACCTTATCTCTCCAACCGCTCTCTCCCTTTCCCTCATCAGTTGCCCAGTTCCCATGCACATTTCCTGACTGTGTTTTCTTGAAACTTTGACCCTGGTCTGCTGTGTTTCCTGTCTTCACTTGGGTCTCTGATGACAATATGACCATCTTTTGGGACATAATTATGATCCACAATCTGAATCACAATTCTCCCACAAATTTAGTTGAATTTATGTGATTACATGATTACTTGAGCATATGTCGTCCTGGAAACAAAGTCTCTTACTTCTAGTGAAGGCTAAAGGTCAATTCATAGTTTCTAATTTCCTGTACACTGGGTAATTATTTTTTTTTAACACACATGGAGGATGCAGTTCTTTTCAGACTAAATCTGTATGTGTCTGCTCCTATGCAGAACGTCAAAATGTCCCTCAGCAAACACAGAAGAAGGCAGCCCTGTGGACGTTTCTGAAAGGCTGGCTATGACTTCACACTTTTGACAAGATACAGCAGCTAGGTACAGATTGGGCCTTCGTACCATGTCAGTGATTATTCCAGAGGTGTGCTGAGCACAGTGGGTGGACATACAACAGAGTTTCTGCTGAATTTAGAACTTCTCTCTTTTTTTCTTTTTTCTTTTGGCATTGTTGACAGAAAACATGGAGCTGTAACTCAAAGAACCTCTAAAGTAAATATGAACTACTTTATTTACAGCTCTTTTAATGATATATCATAAGGGTGCGTATAACAGAGAATCTATATTCCCCGGCCACTTTATTTGGTAAATCTCGCTAGTAAAAGGTTGGACCCCTTTTTGCTTTCAAAACTGCCTTAATTCTTTGTTGGCATACTTTCAACAAGGTGCTGGAAACATTCCTCAGAGATTTTGGTCCATGTTGACATGATAGCATCACTCAGTTGCTGCAGATTTGTTGGCTGCACATCCATGATGCGAGTCTCCCATTCCACCACATCCCAAAGGTGCTCTATTGGATTGAGATCTGGTGACTGGAGGTCATTGGAGTAGCCATCAGAAGATGGGTACACTGTGGCGTTCAAACCATGCTCAGTTGGTACTAAGGGGCCGAAAGTGTGCCAAGAAAATATCCCCACACCATTACACCACCACCACCAGCCTGAATTGTTAATACAAGGCAGGATGGATCCATGCTTTCATGTTGTTTACACCAAATTTTTACCCTGCCATCTGAATGTTGCAGCTGAAATTGAGACTCATTAGATCAGGCAACATTTTTCCAATCTTCTGTTGTCCAATTTTGGTGAGCCTGTGTGAATTGTAGCTGCACTGGAGCTGTTTTTATGTTGTTGTTTCTCCAGGAACATAGGGGGCGCAGGTTTGCACAGTTCGCCATGTTGAGCCAATCAATAAATAGAAGAAACGTAACAAGAAGTACTGATTTCTCATGTGGAAAGCAAAGCATGGTGTGTCTTTCTGTCTTTCAAAGCCATCCACTCCTTTCTATCCCTTTGAGTGGCAATATGAGTAAGTTTCCAAGTTGTGTTTGATTGTTCAACATTATGTACGTAAGTTTGAGATGTTTTAATATGCTGTATGTGTTGATATAGTAAAGTCTGATCTGAGTTCATGTAATGTGATTGCTAAACTTAAATCAACCCTTCAATGCACCTTATACGTACAAGGAAATGTTTATTTGATTTAAGTGGACACATTATGATTTGTATACTCAGTATTTTTATGTATTTTGTATCGTTTCAGTTTCACACTTTTTTGCATTAAATCCTGTTCAAACACAACACGTGCCTGTTCCTTGTGATGCAAGGTTAGCTGGCTGTGAATCTCAATATAGGACACAGGGTCACTGTACTCCGTACTCAGCCTCATGTCCATTATTTTATTTTATTGTTAGTGTTGGTGTGTGTGTGTGTGTGTATGTGTATGTGTGTGTGTGTGTGTGTGTGTGTATGTGTGTGTGTGTGTGTAGAGAGTGGGGTGGGGTATGAGTGTAATCTTGTGTTTGTATGTGCAAGGGGTGGGGAAGGGTGGGAATGATTTTAATATGTAAAGCACTTTGAGTTACATTTTGTATGAAAAGCGCTTTATAAATAAAGGTTGATTTGATTTGTACTGTTGCGAAGGTGCAACAGTACAGTAGCCTCAGTTTCACATTCTTAGCTGACAGGAGTGGCACCCAGTGTGATCTTCTGCTGCTGTAGCCCATCGTCTTCAAGGTTGATATTGCTGTGCATTCAGAGATGGTATACTGCATTCCTTGGTTATAACGAGTGGTTATTTGAGTTACTATTGCCTTTCTATCATCTTGAGCCAGCCTGCCCATTCTCTGACCTCTCACATCAAAAAGGCATTTTTGTCCACATAACTGCTGCTCACTGAATATTTTCTCTTTTTCGGACCATTCTCTGTAAACCCTACAGATGGTTCAGCATGAAAATCTCAGTAGATCAGCAGTTTCTAAAAGACTCAGACCAGCCTATCTGGCACCAAAAACCATGTCACGTTCAAAGTCGCTTAAATTCCCTTTCTTCCCCATTCTGATGCTCGGTTTGAACTTCAGCAAGTTGTTTTGACCACTTCTACATGCCTAAATGAGTTGCAGCCATATGATTGGCTGGTTAGCTATTTGTGTTAACAAGCAATTAAACAGGTGTACCTAAAAAAGTGGCCGGTGAATGTATTTACCCAGTCTCTCCGAATAAGAAGCATTTCTATTGAGCATCATTGGTTTTCCTGGCACATGTGCAATCAGCATGTTTGTAGTGCATACAGTTTGCAGAGAGGTCTGTACCGTCCCTTGTGGACTTGGGTAGATGACAAAGTTTAAGTTACGTGGCCCCCTGCAGACATGTGGATGTGGAAAGCATAAACTGGCCAACTCACAAATCTTTGCAACCTGTTTGTGATGATTTTATTCATGCAGTTTTGGTTTATGTCTCTGCTGCTTTCAGTTTCAGCCCTGAAAAGACTAGATGGATAATCGGTATAAACGCAAACGTACATACATAACAAACCTAAGAAACCAAGCCCGCCAGCTTGTAAGGTGAGACTTAATTACCCAGTGATGTTCAGCTTGTGTACTCAGTAGAAAGGTGACACAAACATGTTGCCAGACAGTTGTTTGCTGCACAGATACAAGTAGTGGTAGTCTGCTGTAATTTAAAAAAAACTCAAAGAATGTAAACTCCCTCCTCTTAAGTGACAACATTTATGGATAAACATAACTCCGACAACTTGTCTGACATCTTTAGACTGCAACAAGTCTGTAACCTTAGTTCAAACCATGTTTTCACTCATACATGGCTCTTAAAATGGCTCACAAAAAGACATAAGTTCAGCAAAAATATGAAGAAATCCTCTTTTTTTCAGAAGACTGAACTCCCTATGAAATCTCATGAGCCTATCAACAGTTCTGGATCATTTCCAACCTCAGGCTTCAGACATGAGTGCAGTGTAAACCTGACTCATTCTATGAACCTACCTGGACTACAGACTCTCCAATAGTGGCATCCTCTGACACCACTGCAGAGTACAGGTCACAGCTAAACATGGGTACGTTGTCATTGACATCTGTTAGGTTTATGTTCACTGTGGTAATGGCACTCAGAGGTGGTGTGCCGCCATCACGAGCCTCCACTGTCAGGAAGTAGTCCCGGCAGGTTTCATAGTCCAGAGGCAGGGCAACTAAAATGGCACCTGGGAAAGGTGAGGACAGAGAGGAAATAGAATTACACAAATTTGTATAGAGTAGAATTTAAAAATATTGATAAGATCTTGCTGAAAGAGCAAAAGGTGAGGAGACCATTTCTATTTTTATTACTGTCGACAACTGTCATGTGCGAAGCTAAACCAACACTGAATACATCCTACCAACACCTACTTCCTACATACCTAGATGTTCCTTCATGCCTATGAGGACACACTGAATGCTTGTTTAGATTCAGGACTAAATATAATACATTGTCCTGTTGCTCTAACTATTCAGTAAAGAACCTAGTGTGAATTAGTACACCAGTGCAAATAGTCATCGAAAAGTGCACCATTTCCACCTGAATAAACTGGTAAGAACGACAGTGTTCAGACATGATTGGAATTACCGAGTCTATAAAATATATGTATATATATATATATATGTGTGTGTGTGTGTGTGTGTGTGTGTGTGTGTGTGTGTGTGTGTGTGTGTGTGTGTGTTTGTAAGCCATTGAGATTAATGTCATCAGTAGAAACAATCAACTTGTGGATGACAACAAAGAAAATGAGTGTCAAACTTTTTGTGGCTGAGAGTCACAGATCTTGTAAAGAAAGTAATGTGTTGAGAGGCCAACAAACATATAGGCAACATCTTGACATAATGCCCTTTGAAATGCAAGAGTCCACACGAAGACTTGCAGAAACATATTGAGAGGCCAATAAACATTGACAACATCCTGACATAATGCTTTCTGATTTGTTATAGGCCATGTGAGAATTTGGAAATATGACCTGCACACAGTTTTAACAACTTAAGATGGATGAGTTAACCATGATGCACAGCAGGAAGCAATTGTAAAGTTGTACATTTTTTTCTTGGTTTTATGGATATTTGGTAAGAGGCAAGAGAGGTAAAGGAAAAATCAGATAGAGAAAGAGATAAAATACTAAAAGAGAAAAAAAGTGAACAAAAAAAAAAAGAAATTGCAAAAGTGTAAGTATCACGGTCTCCACCTATCCCTTCAATCCCTCCTTTCCTGCAGCCACTCTCTCCCTTCAACCCAGCAACTCATCAGCCTTTTCCCCAGAACCTTGCCTGTTTTAAAGTTTGGTAACCAGTTCCTCTACTTCCTGCCTCAGTGTCTGCCCTTTGGTTCACCAGCCATGACAGTGTGTCATGGCTGCAAGTATGAACTCAACAGACACTGCATGGATTGAGGTTTCAAGCCGCCACGTATACTATTAGTGGCTTCTAACCTACAACATGAAACATGAAGTAGTACAAACTGGCTAGCCAATGGTCTGCTATGCTCCAGCCAGCCTCAGCTCCTTTGTCAGCAAGTCTCTGACTTGTCACAGTTGATGAGTTGCCAAAATACCACCCTTCTAGCTTTATTCGCTTCAGCGTCTGAGCTTACAACCCTCTGGACAGCATCCCTATGCTCACTTCAATTTAAGGAAGTTTCTAAGTCTGCTAGTAGAAGAAAATTTATACATAGCAGGAAATGTATAAAGAGACACTTTATAAGATACTGAGGGACTGACTGAAACTAACCGAATCGAGGTGCTGCCAAAGAGGCTTCAATAATGCACTACTTTAAGGGTCTAATGAGAGATCTTTATATCTAATTTCTAATGAATTCACAAAAATAAATCTCAAAATGAATGACCTGTGCAGAAATGTCACTCACCAGTCAGTGGATGGATGTGAAACTTCCCGTGCTCGTTTCCTGATCGGATACTGTAAGTTATTTCAGCATTGGTCCCGATGTCTTTGCTGGCAGCATAAACTCTCAGAACCTCAGTGCCAACTCCTACATCCTCAGGTACTGTCGCCAGTTGATCACGCCGTTCAAACACAGGGGGATTGTCATTGATGTCCAGAACAGTGATTGTGACATTGACAAATGAGTAGAAGGGCAGGGGTGATCCCTGATCAGATGCACAGACTGTTATCTGATAAGCTGACTGGACTTCACGATCAAGAACACGTTCCAGGGCCACGATGCCTGATGACTTGTCAATGGAGAAAAAGCCTCCCGCAGAGTCAGCCAGAGAATAAACCACCATACGCCCGGGACCTGCTGCAGAGCCAGAGGACGAGTGAGCATCAAATATTTAAATTAAAGTATTTACATTAAATGTTTTAATGCCACAGTATACATGTTGCTTGCCAGGTTATCTGTGTCTTAAAATGATGGCTGCTTCTTTAAAAGGTGTTTTTTTTTTAAACAAACAATCCAATATTTACATCATGCCTACATTTTTTACTTTGCTTAGTCACACTATTACTCCTGTCACTTTTCATATGAAAGATCAAGTATAACACAGTGATCGCCTTTCAGGAGAGACTGTGTAGATCAACATGTCATTAGCGTCATACGTGTAAAGCTTTAATAATAGATTATAGCTATAACTGACTCTCTTTACCTGATGTTTTTTTACTGACTGAGGAATGTTAATTGACATGAATTATTTAACAGATTAAAAATACATTAAGTGATAAGACCAAAGACCGACACCATGTCAGAAAATGTATGGTGCGTTTGCAGTAGTACCTGGTTGTTCCACCCAGTGGAGCCCATTAATGTTTAGTTAGATGGAAGTCTACAGCTCGCTTGCTGTGTTTGTTACTGTAGTGAACCAAGGGAGTGGTTGCTCGGTCTACAGGCAGTTACATATTGGCAAGCTCAGTGGAACTGTTCATTCTCAAATCCAAATTGTTAAATGAGTAGTTTTGTGATTATTATTTCAGTTGTGTCATGTTTTAATTTTGATTGTTGTGGACGAGTGAGGTGGTTTGCAGAGCTTGTAATACTGTTAGTGTGGGGGTAAGTCCAGTGATAATGTATTGAAAACAAGCCAAAATTCTAAGTCCTTTAAAGAAATCTGGCTGATGTTGTGACACACACTAAGTCAACTGGTAAAAATGACTTATCAGCATATGAAAAAATGATCAGTATATTTCATTCATTTTAATGATGAATCAATTATTGATCAATACTGTGGCTTTCTATTGTTAAGAAAAAATGTTCAAAATTTGCCTCCTAGTGTCTCTGTAATGATATAGGCTTACATTTGAGGTGCTTTTTAATAGTAACTGTGCCAGTAGCAAGTGAATTTGAATTCTTTATATCTGAATGTAAATCATTCAGTCTGAACCTGAATTAATCGGTTTGAATAATTGCTTTTAAAATCTGAATCTGAATGGTCTAATTTGAAATTGAATCTATTGGTTTGAATGTGTATCAATGTAAAATTGAAACTGTATTTCATTCAGTTGAAAAATTCAGCTCCTAATTCAGTCTCACTTTCAGTTTCACTTCTCTCCATTTTGTTTCAAATTTCAAAGTCAAGTTTTTTTGCCACACATCCGGGGCCTGGCGCAGGGCAGAACTAGTTAAACGCAGATGGGAAGAAGTCGGTTTTATGAAAGCAACATGCTTTACATTGTCTTTACCGAATGAATGAACGAATGTAGTTTGCGGACTGGTTTGCTGGCATACCGGGACAAATCCCAGTGGGCCAGCGCGATCACTCACAGCTTAAGTTCTGCTGTGGATGTGTTCCAGTGAATCCACAGACTAACACACAACACAACAGAGGACAAGCTTCTGTGTTGTGGGTTTTGTTTGGTCAGACAATAATTAGTCCTGTGTCTTGTTATTAAATAGTGTTAGAAGAATTGTGCTTATGTTAGGAATTATTCTTATTAGGTAATCATTGAGTGACTGTCAGGACTTTAAAGTCTACATGTCAGCAACCATGAATCACCATAAAACATTCCAAGCTGTATGTACTCACAGTGAAGAACACAGAGATCTGACCCAATAAGATTGTGTATGTGACACTTATCTTATACTGACTCTTGTACTGATTGTTTACCAAATAAAAGAACCAAGCACAGAAGGACTGGCAGAGAGCTGGAATGCTGTAGCGATGCATACTGCAGAGCTGCAGTGTCCGTTCTCTCCTTGTGTGCAAGTAAAAGACCTGAGCTCGTGAGTACTGTCTTCCTTCCTGTGCTGTGTGTATTTTCAGGTTTTAAACCTAACAAACAGGCTGCCCATGTTAACTTGTGATATCACCAGTTGATCTGGGCGTGTGTCCTGGATAATCAGGAGATGTTGAACACCTGGCAGAATGAAGCAGAACACGGATAAAGCAGAACATGTGTTGTGTCAGTTGGTGGCATAACAGGTTAGATGTACGACTTGTACTTTATTCCTCTTGATCACATCTGTTCGAATCCCCTCGCTGTACTAAAAAATATGTGTTTTATTTTGGCCAGCACGTTTGGTGTTGCTGTCTGTAGATGATACTGACATGATATAGACTTTATGAACAAGTGGTGCTAACGTTTTTCTGCGAGGTCTTCTTTATCTAGTATCTTTATCTTCACACACGCAGGCAGGTCTGGTAGGGACAAATCTGCTAACAGAACATCTGGAGCCTAAATACATGGCAAATATCACCAGTTAAACTGGAACACCGGCCGCCGGGGGCCGTGAGTGATCGCGTCAGCCCACCCAGATTTGTCCTGGTATGCCAGCTGGCCAGTACACCACTGGGCACGTCGTATTTCCAATAATTATTTGTATCGGATGAGACACTGAGCTATCATTAGCTGCCGCTGCTAATGTCCTGCTAAATTATCATGCACGTCGTTTCCTGAGACACACACTTAAGGAGCTGACCTGGCTAACATCATTTTGTATGAATGTACGATGCTTCCTTACATGTTCTGTTTTCTTTTATTTATTTCTTTTTATGTTTTTTCTTTCTTTTTTAACAAATCTGAGCATTTGGCCTCTGGTCGCTGGACATCACTCCTGCAAGTGTTTACACCATGTATTGCTGTAAAACCGACTTCTTCCCATCTGCGTTCAACTAGTTTTGCGTGACACCAGGCCCCAGATGTGTAGCACAAAAAATTTTATTTGAAATTTGAGACTGAAATGGAGAGAAGTGAAACTGAAAGTAAGACTGAATTAGGGAGCTGAATTTTTCAACTGAATGAAATACAGTTTCAATTTTACATCGATACACATTCAAACCAATAGATTCCATTTCAAATTAAACCATTCAGATTCAGATTTTAAAAGCAGTTGTTGAAACCGATCAATTCAGGTTCAGACTGAATAATTCACATTCAAATATAAAGAATTCAAATTCACTTGCTACTGGCACAAAATTTATCCCATATGTAACATCTTCATTTAGTGATTGTTGTGAGAAACAATGCACTTTGTATTTTATGTATTAAGGGCTTATTATAAATAATACACAGATTAGCTTTTAAAGAACTAGTTATAGTAGCAAGAGTAGTAACATAAACAGTAATAGCACTAATACTAGCAGCAGTAATTCCATCACCTTCATCAGGGTCTATCGCCTGGATGCGGGTAAGCAGGGCTTTGGTGAGTGTGTCTTCATAGATGCTGGTGGTATACTGTGACAGGGTGAAAATGGGCGGGTTGTCATTCACATCAGTCACTGCCACCTGTACCTCAGCACGGCACCACAGCCCACCACCATCAGTTGCCTGGGCAACCAGTCTGTATTTGTGCGTCACCTCACGGTCCAGAATGACAGATGACCTGATCTCACCTGGACAGGTTAGACAGAAGATGTGAAACACTACGAGAAACAGGTCTAACAAAATGTGGCATACAAGCTCTAAAGCAGGAGTGTCAAACTCCGGTCCTCGAGGGCCCCTATCCTGCACGTTCAGGTGTGTCGGAAGAGGGAAACATCTAAAACATGCAATAGTGGCCCTCAAGGACCGGAGTTTGACACCCCTGCTTAAAAGTATCCTGAGATATAATTGTGCCTTTAAATGTGTAAAACGCAATCTGACAAGCTAGAGACCCAGTCCCATTTTCCTGCTGCATTTCACATCTAACTGACTTGATTCAAGTAGCAATTTTATATTTAGATAGATGGACAGATGGACAGATGGACAGATAGATAGATAGATAGATAGATAGATAGATAGATAGATAGATAGATAGATAGATAGATAGATAGATAGATAGATAGATAGATAGATAGATAGATAGATAGATAGATAGATAGATAGAAAGAAAGAAACTTTCCATTGGAAGGGTTTCCTCAGGAAATTGTGGAAAATTTCATAAGAGAATTTTAAAATTTTTTTTATGCAAGTTAAGTGAAAGACTGGATGGATATGTTCTGAGAGAAGCACTGCGTTCATACCAGTTTCTGGGTCCATGCTGAAGTCCTGGGATCCAGGACCATGTAGAGAGTACTGGATCCAGGCACTAATGCCCACATCTGCATCTGTAGCTCCAACCCTGAGCAGCACACTGTTGACTGGGAGGTCCTCTGGGACATAAGCAGAGTACACAGCCTGCAAACACATACACACACACGCAGAGCAAAGAAAAAGAAAAGCTTAGTCACTGGATTTGAAATTTAAAGTTATGCAATGTTATGTTGTATATCTGTAGTAAATCTAACTGCCATTTGCAACTGTCTTCACTGGTTGTATGCATCCTTCGAAAAGAGCAACACACATTTTTTACTCACCTGGTCACAGATAGGACTGTTGTCATTGGTGTCCATCACTGTCACCTCCACCACTGCCTGGGAAACAAAGAGTCCATCGCTAGCAGTAATGTTGATTATGTAGAGGTTGCGTTCCTCTCTGTCCAGCTGCCCTTTCACATACATCTTCCATTCACCCTGAACCAGACCAAGTGCAAACACACCACGGTAGTTCCCACCTGGACAATACACAGCCACATAGGAAAAATAAGATACAGGGTTGGCAAAGATGATATCTTTATCAATATAAAGCTGTGACCAAACATTGTTTGTATAAACAAAAATGTAGGCAAATCAGTTGTAAGTCAGGTCCAAGTTACAAACGCCATGTTTGCAGCTAAAATAAGTCAGTGTGTAGCCATCACCAATTTTAAGTAATTTTTTTTTATCATTTTAACTGAGAAATAGTCAGCTTTGTAAATCCATCCATCCATCCATTATCTATACACCACTTAATCCTCTGTAGGGTAGTGGGGGGCTGGAGCCTATCCCGGCCGACTCGGGCGAAGACAGGGGACACCCTGAACAGGTCGCCAGCCTATTGAAAGGGTTACACACACAGGGCTACACATAGAGACAGATAATCAATCACACTCTCATTCACACCTATGGACAATTTAGAATAATCAATTAACTTCAGCATGTTTTTGGACTGTGGGAGGAAACCAGAGTACCCGGTGAAAACCCATGCTGCACAAGGAGAACATGCAAAGTCCACACAGAAAGATCCCAGGCGTCCTAACCGGGACACGAACTGCGGATCTTCTAGCTGTGAGGCGACGCTGCTAACCACCAAGCCACTTCAATAAACTTGAAGACATTCGAAATCAAACAGATTAGGCGTGTCGAGTTGTGTTAATTCTGTAATGGTTAGAATTACTTATCATTTCCAGGAGCAATAATTTGCATATTGCTGCTGGTTTGTTGCTGACCTCAGCAAAGTCTGTATATGGGAATCAGATTGATCTGAGGTTTATCTGATGTCTGTCTGATGGTCTGAAATATCACATTTATGTCCCTATTTTTGAAAAACGATAGCCTGTCAGATTGATTTTGTTAGAAAATAAAGAGTTGATTGGCTGCACACTTAGGGTTTAATGTGAAGGCTATTGGGTCATTTCACGTAAAAACACCATGATCCACATGAAGTTACAAATGGCTGGTGATCAAAATTGAGTTGGAGGTCTTTTTGAGTTGTTAAATTAGGTATGAAGACCATTTCACATCAGTCAAGCGAAACAAAACAAGCCATACAACGTGCAGAATTGTCCAAAATCAGTGTTCTTGTCTGGTGATGAACGTTATAATGCAATCTCAGATATTTACAATGGTACTCACCAGTGATGTGGTAGCTGACTTGTCGGTTAACAGCAGAGCTATCATCATCTCTCGTCATCAACAGAGCCACTACCTCGCCTGGGGGGTCACTCTCCAGAACTGAACCAAAGTAGTAGTTTTCCATGAACCTGGGTGGGTTGTCATTAATGTCTGACACTGCCACTGTCACACTGGAAGTACTGGAAAGAGGCATGGTCTCCCCAAGATCTGACGCCACCACTGTGAATGTATAGGATGGATTGGTCTCATGGTCCAGGTCCTTGCGTGTAGAGATCCAGCCTGTGTTACTGTCAATGCTAAAGGTGTCAAATAACAAGTCTGAATCCCCTTCCGCCTGGATTAATGAACCGAGTCTGTATGTTACCTGGCCATTGGCCCCTGAGTCTGGATCTAGTGCTTGGACTTGAACAATTCTGGTTCCAACTGATATTCCCTCCACAATGGTGGTATCATAGGAGTTGGCCTGAAAGGCTGGTTTGTTATCATTTAGATCCAATACTTTGATTTCAGTATCAACAGAGGACACAGAATCCAGCTTAGCCTGTTGTGCAGTGGCGATGACCTTGAAGTAGTATCCTTTGATTTCCTCGTGATCCAAGGGCTTATCAAGTTTGATTACACCTGTATCCTTTTCCACCACAAACACCCCATCTTGGTTGTTTTCACCATTTTCTCCATTAACCAGGGCAAAGGTAGCAGAGATTGAGGTATATCCAAGAGGACTGTTGAGGTGTACCCTCCCTACGGCTGACCCTATGGGGGTGTTCTCTGGGACACTAAATATGTAATGATGTTGACTGAAGGAAGGAATGAAGGCATCTGGAGAAAGAACATGGATGTAAACAGACACTAGAGAATGTCGGACTGGATTTCCTCCATCCACAGCCTTCACAAAAAAAGATAACACAGAGTTCCTCAAGTGACTGAAGCTGCCTTTAGTTACCATCCAACCATTGTCTGGGTCTATCTCCAAAATGTCTACCACAGGGACATGCGCCTCACTGTAAAGTGAGTATGTCACTTTGCCGTTAGTGCCATCATCAGGATCATAAGCCTGAATTTGTGTCACCAAAAAACCTTTAGCTACATCAGACTTGACTGAAGCTCGGTACTCTGTGGCACGAAAGTGAGGTGCATTATCATTATCGTCTAACAAAGTAATATGTACTGTACAGTAAGAGATACGCCCACCTGAATCCTGAGCTGCAACTGTAAGAATAATGTATTTACTGGCTGGATCTTCTCGGTCAAACTTTTCTACAGTGCAAATCTGACCACTTGCGTCAATGCTAAATTGGTCCTTTCCCATATCATTGACAAATGAATAAGTGATGTGTCCAAACTCTCCAGCGTCTGCATCTGTTGCTTTCACCTGGAATAATTAAAAAAAAAAGTCAATACAGATATTTTTTTAATTACAGTTACTTGACAATGTTTCTTCAGCAAAATTAAATGACTGTCAACAGCACTTACCTGTATAACTTTGGTTCCCACAGCAGCATTCTCTCTTAACTCTGCTTCATACATATTCTGTCCAAACACTGGATTATGCAGGTTGGCCCCAAGCACCTTAACATGAACCTGTGCAGTACTAGTAAACACTCCATCAGACACTGAAACATTGAGGCTGTAGGCAGGCTCCATTCTTTGCTTACGGTGGTTGGACAATGTGAGGATCCCTGTTCTTTTGTCCATTACAAAATTCATCTTTTCATTTCCTGACAAAATACTGTATTCCAATTTGTCAAAATCTGAGCTGTCAGCATCTGACGCCTGGACACAGGTTATAAAGTGACCCCTTGGTGCTAACTCGTTCACGTATGCCTCATAGAGCAGCTGGTTGAAAACAGGAGGATTGTCATTCATGTCATTTAACATGACAGTCACTGATACTTCACTACTAAGTGGTGGGAAACCATTATCAGTGGCCCTGACAATAAAATCATACTTCTGGACTAGTTCATGGTCTAGCATACGAGCTGTCAAAATTAATCCACTGCTACTATCTATGTGAAAGTAATCTGTACTGTTATGAACATCTGAGAAGATCTGATATCGTACAGCATTGTTCTTCTCTGAATCTTTGTCTGTAGCAATGACCTGAAGTGCTGGCGTTCCAATCATGGCGGTTTCAGACAAAACTACCCTGTAGGACATTTTCTGGAAGATAGGTGGGTTATCATTAACATCCTGGACAAAGACATCTACATCAACCTCAGCATGGGCACCAGTCAGACAGTCTGTGGCTCTGATGGTCAGGTGGTAAGATGACACTGCTTCATAGTCCAAAGAGTGGATAACACTTATCACTCCAGTGTCAAAACCAATATCAAACTGAAGAAATGGATCTCCATCAACAATAGTGTAGATTATATTTTGACCTTCAGGACTAGTAGCATTGATGCCAAGGATAGGTGTGTGCACAGCCACATCCTCATTTACTGAAACAGAATAAAATGATTTGTCATAGACAGGCATGGCTTTGTTGACAACAGTAATGGGGAACTCTATAGTAGTTGAGAGGGGTGGATAACCACTATCTCTAGCATATATCGCAATTTGGTACTCCACATTGGACAAATCAGACTCAAAGGACCTCTTGAGGTTAAGAATACCTGTCTGCCGATTGATCTCAAAGTGTCCATGGTCATCCTTGAGATAATAAGATACCTCTCCATTAATCCCTTTGTCACCGTCTACTGCCATGACCCTGAAAATGGGTGATCCAGGTTCAGCTTCTACTTGAACAGCGGCGTAATAAGGAAGTCCAACAAACACAGGGGCATTATCATTTATGTCTTCAACTTGGACTCTAACCATAACTCTTGCCACGTGCAAATGGTCGTGCTCCCTTCTTGCCTCGACAACCAGTTCATAGAACTCTTGCTCTTCACGGTCAAAGGGTATACCCGTGGTTTGGATAACACCAGATGTTGAACGAATTCTGAAACGTGTACCAGCATTCAACAAGGTGTACTTTAATGGTTCATTGAGACGGTTTCCCACAGCACTGACCACAGCAACTTTGGTGATATTTGATACATTCTCTTCAATAGATGAAGAGTAAATGCTATGGGTGAAGCTGAGTCCAGAGTCCAGAGCTTCTTTTACAATTATAGTCACCAAAGCCGTGCTGGAGAATTTCCCATCTGAAACTTTGACACTGAAGCGGAAACGCTCTTTTAA
This sequence comes from Dascyllus trimaculatus, assembly GCA_024666655.1. Classification (NCBI taxonomy): domain Eukaryota; kingdom Metazoa; phylum Chordata; class Actinopteri; family Pomacentridae; genus Dascyllus; species Dascyllus trimaculatus. Next base: position 330,546 of record CM045453.1, on the reverse strand, counting down.
AAAGTTGTTGTTTTTGACGATAATAATTCCACTGGAAGGTTTGATGTCAAAGTGCTCTAGCACTCCATCAGTCAGAGAGTATGTGAGCTCTGTTGGGACATCTTTGTCAGGGTCTATGGCTGAAACCTGCAAAGCCTCTACTCCAACATACGTGGGGAGAAGCAAGACTGTTTCATAGGCATTCTGGGTGAAGCGAGGTGGTGAATCATTGGTGTCAGTTACTTGTATTGTGACCTCAGTTGGACTGTCTGCTGTCAGTTGTGGCTTACCGTTATCTCTCACATGAACATGGAAGTGGAAAGTGGCAAATGTCTCATGGTCTAAATTAGCAATTGTTCTAATGGAGCCAGTTCCTGAGTCCACCGTAAAGAACATTTTTGCAGTGTCCTCAACAATCTGGTAGACCAACAGAGCATTTTGGTTGCGGTCAGCATCGCTGGCTTTGATTACAAGAGGTGAGTCATCCAAGTTTAAGACCACACTGTTGACTGGTGCTACCTCACTGATGCTACCATGGTAGTGAAGCTGCTGGAACACTGGTGGGTTGTCATTCTCATCCACTATCTGGATTACCAGAGTAGCATTTGAGGCCATGCCAGCCATGTTAGTAGCCTGGACTATCAGGGTGTAAGATGCTGTAGTCTCATAGTCTAGAGTCTTTTGTGTAGTAATCACGCCACTATATTGATTTATCTGAAAAACGTGATCTGTGTTGCCCTGCTTGATGTCATAAGTGAGGGTGGACTGGCTGACTGCACTGACTGTGGTGACAGAGGTCCCAACCATTAAGTTCTCTGTAATCTCCGTCTGGTACTCAGGCTGAGGGAATTTTGGACCAGCATTATCAGAGAGAGTGACTGCAATACGCACTACTGTGGTAGTGGACAGAGGAGGGGAGCCATTGTCAGTGACTCTGACAGTGAGAACATAGTGGCCTATGCTGGACAAGTCCAAGTCCCGTGCAACAGTGATAATACCCAAAACTGGCTCCATATGGAATGCATTTCCAGTGTTCCCTGTTGAAGAATTAGGAACAATATTTAAAAAAATTTTTTAATGTGGTGTACAAAACATCTAAACATGCAGGAGCAAATAATTAGTTGTCAGAGGTGCCTACCTGCTTCAATTGAGTAGTGTAGCTCTGCGTTCTCGCCTTTGTCTTTGTCCAGGGCAGTAACCTGGACTACAGCTGATCCCACTGCTGCTGACTCATAGACTAAGCCTTCATACAGAGCACTGGTAAAAATGGGTACATGGTCATTTATATCTTCCACTTCTATTAGCACACGAGCCAGATTTTTTCTGTAGGGAAACTCTTGATCCTTCACCTGTGGAGAACACAATAAAACAAACCAATATCAAGTGCCTCTGATGACATAATTGACTAAAATATACCAAACACTATCACTCAAATCAGAACTCTCAGTCTATCCCTTTCCTTTACCATGTTTTTAATAGTATTAGTATACTATTGGACATGTACATTTAAAAAAAAAAATTCTACCCTTGATGAGGTATATGTACCAATGCATTGTGTGGTGTAATTTTCTTAACTGCTGAATATTGAGTTCAGATAGAACTTAAAGATTGGCTCTCCTGTAGCTATACATGTGAAACAAGACATTATTTTTTCAAAAGTTTCTGCTCTGTTGTTGTTTTCACTCTTAATGGTTACTGGTCAAAGCCATTATTCATTAAGAACATAATAACCACAGATAATTTAAGCTGTAATCATTAAAGTTACTTCATTTCAGAACAAAATTATAAAGTTTAACCAAAGTGCAATGCACCATCATCTGATCAGACCATCAGCAGGATGAATGGCCATGAAAAGTAAACGACCTCAAAACAGGATAATAATTTTATTAACGCAACAATGTAGGCAAGACTGAAGTGTTCCAGAGGAGTCTATTATCTCTCTCTCTCTCTCTCTCTCTCTCTCTCTCTCACACACACACACACACACACACACACACAAACACACACACACACACACACACATATATATATATATATATATATATATTATGGTAAGCCGTTTAGGAAATTATATGTGGAATGAAACTCAGAATTTATATAATGAAAGTCACCATCATGTTTTTTTTTTTTTACTTTACTTTCACTCCTACAGCTGCGAGAAGTGCCAAGATGAGTGAAGCTGTGCAGGAATCTTTAGGAAAGAACACCTTATTAACATGCCAGTGTTGTAGATCTCGGCGTGCAGACATTACTCGGCACAACACGTGGAGATGTGTCAAGATCGGCTTGTTGTGCCAAGTTATGTCTGCACGCCGACATTGGCGCGTTGTGCAGTGTTCTATATGCGCTGCTCACAGGAAATGGCGAGATCGGCGTGCAGCGCACACGTAACTCGGCACAACGCACCGATCTCGGCGTACAGACCGGCATGTTAACACCTGTCACATTAATAAAAGCAACCTTCTTCACTGGACTGAAGAAGAGATCCATTCACTGTTTAATCGCGGATCCAAGGCAGTGCAGTGCAGACGCAGTGTACACTACAAACTATTGATGTTGTCTGGAGCATGACATGAAAAAAGTTCCACTTCGACAACTATTAATATATTCAGCTGATGCCATTTGTATACCAAGCAAATTCTGTGCTGACAACACAATTAAACATGGTGGATTGTGAAGATTTACTTCAGCTTTCATTCCATATATCCAGAGTTCCATTATATATATTCGGACTTTCATTATATATATATTCGGAGTTTCATTCCATATATTCGGACTTTCATTGTTTCATTATATATATTCGGACTTTCATTACATATTACATATCTAATTTTCTAAATGGGATGCCATTATATATATATATATACATATATTAGTGCTGTCAATCGATTAAAATATTTAATCGCGATTAATCGCATGAATGTCATAGTTAACTTGTGATTAATAGCAAATAAATCGCACATTTTTAATCTATTCTAAATGTCTCTTGAATTATCATTTTATACAGGGAGGAGGCGGAGAATTTGCGTCTGCTGTGTTTGGTCATCACGTGGTATTACAGACCAGATGTGCTACGACGATAACTCAGTTCATACTGACAACACACAAGATATAAGACACAAGATAACTTTGGTCTTGTCAATCGTCATGCGCGCCGTCGCCTGGCGGAGCATTTGGATCAGCGGCACGCGGTTCGGGACAGGGAAAAGGAGCCGATAGAAAGGCATGGCGGCCGAGAATATCGCTGCTGCTGTACAACAGCCAGCAGGAGACCCTGTCGGACTCTGACAGCGAACACCTCGCCCTCGCCAACCATGCCCCCTCCTCACCCACCCCCACCCGCTTTAATCTCGCGATAAAAAAATTGACGCCGTTAAAAGTGATTTGCGTTAACGCGTTAATAACGCGATATTTTTGACCACTAATATATATATATATATATATACATATATATATAACCCTAAATCACTGGCAAAGTTGTGACATTGATTTACATTCTAGTAGCTCATCCAAGACTAAAGCATGTCTTACAATGACTGTGAAAATATGCTGAGCACAGGCCTCATGGTCTAGTCTCTGAGCAGTGTAGATGGTCCCCAAAGTGGGATGGATGCGGAACAGACGCATGCTGCTGGGGTCTATGGAGCTCTGCAGAGAGTAAGTCAGCCGGTGATGTTCATCACGGTCAGAGGCCAGAACCTGGACCACCTCAGTGTCAGGTGGTGTATCTTCAGAAATAGTGACATCATAGGTTGGTTGGGAGAAGACAGGATCATTATCGTTGTTGTCCATAACAGTAATGTGAACCTGTATCATGAGGGACATTGATAGGAGAAAAGGGAGAGGGAGTAAAGGGATAAAAAGACAACAGACATAATTGATTTAGGTGCATTAATTTATCTCAAGCAGAGTAGCTGACATTTTACAGAGATGTACGCAAATATTTTATGCTGGAAGTGACAACCTTGCCGATTTGCTAAATATAAATGTTTTCCACAACAAAACCTAATTCAGACAGTGTTACCCATCCATCCATTTCTGGAATCACCAGCTAAGTCAGCTGGAATAGGCTCCAGGGTGAAGGCAGGGGTCACCCTGGAAATGTCTTCAGTCTATCACAGGACCACATAGAAAGACAGACAACCAAGCACACTCACATTCACAATAAACAAACAATTTAAATCACCAATTAACCTCAGCATGTCTTTGGACGGTGGGAGGAAGCCAGAGCACCTAGTGAGAACCCACACAAGCACAGGGGGAACATACAAACTCCACACAGAAATATCATCTCCGGAGGGACATAGGAGGCAACTGTACATTACATACAACTGTAAATTTGCTCTCTTCAAACAGTTCCAAAACAATTATATTTTAGATCAAATAAATTTGTCTCTGTGAACTTACTGCACCGCCTTGATTCATGATCAGTGGCAAAATGCAAATTGTAAGAGGCTTTCATAAAGTTCAGTTGTAATAAAATTCAGAGTCCTGACAGCAGTATTCATAGGATTGTACTTGACTATCTTCATTCGTACTAGTTTTATAAAATAGAACACAATGGAAAACATTAATAAAAAAGATTAAATGCATGTCACTGGGAAGAGTGCAGAGAAGTCATGCAGGATATTGGTGGCTGGTATGCATCATGACTCATGGAAAATTCCTGAGTCACATATGACTGGTGCTGAAGCCCAGCATGAGTCAGGAAACCACACAAGGAGAACCACTGAAATACAGGCACAAAGGCAGACAGATCAGGCTCAAAGGAGAAGCAGAAAATAAAGTAAGTAAGAGTAGTGTCTAGAAAATTCAGCCTGCCCCATTTTGTTGTATTTGCCAATATGCACTCACTGGCCACTTTATTAGGTACACCTGTGAAATCTAAAGAAATCCAATATAACAGCTTTGCCATTAATTTTACTTTTGCAAAGCTTCTGCCATTTCAGGTTTTGCTGACATTGTCAAAAAAGGTTAAAAATATGAATACAGTAGCTCAAATATGATACTTAGAGCACATTACAATTTACTTTCAGTTGAATTTATTTTCAAATTCACTTTGGATGTTCAGTTCAATTCAACTTTATTTATATAGCGCATATTTACAACAGTCGTCACATAGCGCTAAATGTAATGTTGAAGATACTATAGTCATCTTGTTTTACCGAGTAATGGCAGATAATTTTTTTTTCATGACAGGCTTTCATAACCCTATCCCTACTCATAACCCTTATCCTGTAGATGGAACTGAGCCTGCTACTTTAAGATAGAAGAGTCTCTAGACTGAATGAAAGAAAAGGACTTTAGCAGGAACTACTAATTGTCGAGGGTTTTAGAGCCATCAAGTATCACTCATTATTTTTATATCTGTCTGGCATTAACACCATTGGGATAATGTTTCTTAATAATACTTTTCATGATTTCTCATAATTACATGTCAATTATGCAAGTGCAAAGATGATTAACACATTAATTTAGGGGGTTGCACAAGTTGTTGGGGGAGTTTTGCATGGATGTGCCTTTGTCCAACAAAGCAACCAAAATACTGTGGAACAAACACACACAAAGCTGTTGACCTGCTCAGAGCTGGATGACTTTTCAAAACAAACTAACTCCTCCCACTGGAGTGAAGTGACTGAAGCTACAGAACTAGTGCAGTAAATGCAAGTCTAGTAGCAGTATATAAATGTGTATGATGCCATTAAAAAGTGGTGCGTTGACCAGTTAGAGGGACAAATTTCATTTTAAGATGACCAGGACAGCATTCTGGGCACTTGCCCAACAAGCTCGCCCATTAAAGATAATTCAGCATATTTATTTCATCAAGTTTGTTACCCAATAATATGGCTATTGTGGTGTAATGGGTCATGCTAACATTGCGCTCTTGACATGTAATATAGAGATTCACAGAAATGAAGCTTTGACAAGGATTGCTGTCCTGGAGATGGATGCTTTACCACTCCAAAATCCTCTGGGAGACAAGACCGAGATTAGCCAGACAGCTCAGCTTTCCAGGCGGTGAGTAAAAGCTAACAGAGTTAGAAAAATATCCAGTCCATGCAGCTAATTTGGTTTAAACTTTCAGGTATGAGAAGGCCTTATGATCACAAGCTTTTTGCACTGTCTTTGAATGTGACCACCATGAAGTAAAACAAGAGAAAACTCACAGAAATATAGGTGGAAAGTTCTAAGTTCGAAGAGAAAATAAAAGTTCAAAAGCTTGATTGATATCTTAGACCTTCTATGTGAGGTGACAGTGCTAACCCCTGAACCACTGCGCTGCTGCCAAAATTTGACAACTGATCTCAGTAACTCTATTACAAAGTACAACATAGGAGCAGGAGGAAAATGACAAGATACATGCACATATCTCGAAAAAAGAGCTTTAAATTTGTACTGATTCCAATGCAGAGAAAATATAAAGGGAAGTGGAAGGAAATAGGAAACAGGAGATGAGTGCTGCCAGGCAGTAAGTCTAAATTTAAACCACAGCAGCAGTTGGCCTTCTGTTGCTCAATTGTAGAGACATTCCCTAGCGGCATGATGCCATGCTGACTCTCCATCTGAGAGCCTTTCTCACATCTTACAGGTGTGTGTGTGTGTGTGTGTGTGTGTGTGTGTGTGTGTGTGTGTGTGTGTCCGTGCGTGTGTGTGTCCGTGCGTGTGTGTGTCTGTATATGTGTGAGAATAGGGAGTATCAGATATATTTATATGTAAACCCGCCAGCTACTGTGTGATGAAGATGTTACTAACCTTTATAACCTGAGGCACAAACTTAAGTCCTTTGTAAAGATTTTAATTAAGTCCTGACACTATTTCAGAAATGTTAGCTCTGAATTATGTGTACTTCTATCTAAACCAATCAGAATCATTTGTGCAGAGAATTCTATGACTGTGTCTCTGCCAAATAGAAGCCTGTTTTGGTGAAACAGTTTTACACATGGAGATGAAAACTTTATCAATACAATGGCTAATTCCCCCCCCCAAAAAGAAAACCTCACAAAAGACAAGGAAAGATGTTTGTCACAACACTTAAAAAAAGAAATAAACCTGTGTGTCATGCCCTCTGGCGTGGGTCTGGGTAGCGCAGCTCTCTCCCTTCCCCCTCCCCTTCTCTCTCCTCTAGGTGGGCGGGAGCGCTGTGTAGCGGCTGACTGACGGCAGGTGAAGGAGACGAGCAATCAACTAATGAGACGCACCTGGGAGTTACCCGCCCGTGACTGAATATACAGTTAGGTCCATAAGTATTTGGACACTGACACCATTTTCAGCATTCCAGCTCTGTACAACACCACAATGGATTTGAAATGAAACAATCAAGATGTGCTTTAAGTGCAGACTTTGAGCTTTAATTTGAGGGTATTTACATCCAAATCAGATGAACGATGTAGGAATTACAATACATTTTATATGTGCCTCCACCTTTTTAAGGGACCAAAAGTATTTGGACAATTGGCTACTCAGCTGTTCCATGGCCAGGTGTGTGTTATTCCCTCATTATTTCATTTACAAGGAGCAGATAAAAGGCCTGCAGTCCATTTCAAGTGTGGTATATTCATTTGGAATCTGGTGAGGTCATCTCTCAATATGAAGTCCAAAGAGCTGTCACTATCAGTGAAGCAAGCCATCATTAGGCTGAAAAATCAAAATAAACCCATCAGAGAGATAGCAAAAACATTAGGTGTGGCCAAATCATCTGTTTGGTACATTCTTTAAAAGAGAGAACGCACTGGTGAGCTCAGCAACGCCAAAAGACCTGGAAGACCACGGAAAACAAGTGTAGTGGATGACAGACAAATCCTTTCCCTCATTAAGAAAAACCCCTTCACAACAGTTGGCCACATCAAGAAAACTCTCCAGGAGGTAGGTGTATCTGTGTCCAGGTCAACAATTAAGAAAAGACTTTACCAGAGGAAATACAGAGGTTTCACGACAAGGTGTAAACCATTGGTGAGCCTCAAAAACAGGAAGGCCAGATCAGAGTTTGCCAAGAAACATCTAAAAGAGCCTGTGCAGTTCTGGAACAACATCTTATGGACAGATGAGACAAAGATCAACTTGTACCAGAATGATGGAAAGAGAAGAGTATGGAGAAGGGAAGGAACTGCTTAAGATCCAAAGCATACCACCTCATCAGTGAAGCATGGTGGTGGTAGTGTAATGGCGTGGGCATGTATGGCTGCCAGTGGAACTGGATCTCTTATATTTATTGATGATGTGACTGCTGACAAGAGCAGCAGAATGAATTCTGACGTGTTTCGGGCATTATTATCTGCTCATATTCAACCAAATGCTTCAAAACTCATTGGATTCACAATGCAGATGGACAATGACCCGAAGCATACTGCGAAAGCAACCAAAGAGTTTTTAAAGGCAAAGAAGTGGAATGTTCTGCAATGGCCAAGTCAGTCACCTGACCTGAATCCAATTGAGCATGCATTTCACTTGCTGAAGACAAAACTGAAGGGAAAATGCCCAAAGAACAAGCAGGAACTGAAGACAGCTGCAGCAGAGGCCTGGCAGAGCATCACCAGGGACGAAACCCAGCGTCTGGTGATGTCCATGAGTTCCAGAATAAAGGCTGTCATTGACTGCAAAGGATTTGCAACAAAGTATTAAAAAGTGACCATTTGATTTATGATTATGTTAGTTTGTCCAAATACTTTTGGTCCCTTAAAAAGGTGGAGGCACATATAAAATGTATGTAATATAAAACTTCCTGGGTAGTGAATGTATTACTGCAAGAGGATTTAGATTCTGGCGAACCTAGTTTAGAATGTGGTGAACCTTGCAGTATTACATTCTCTACCCAGGAAGAAGAAAACCCAAAACATACCATGTTGCAGTTTACCAAAATGTAAAATTTCTGTATAATTGCATTAATCTAATAAAATCACAACACTTTTCCAAGCTTAAATGGTTTATAATACAGGATGTATCAATTCCATTGATTTGCCCAAATGCTACAATGTTCACTGTTCTCTCAGAGAGGAATGGTTGTATCTAATGTGATCCAACAATTATAGTTATTATGGACAGTGTTTTAGGAAAGTACTTTGGAGTGATGGGGCCAGGCCAGGTCAAGGACTAGACAGAATTTGGTCAATAAAGGAAAAGCGGTACCTGTGTATATGCAGTGTTGGTGCCGTCTGTGGCCTGCACTGTGAGGTTGTAGAAAGAGCGCTGTTCAGCATCCAGAGGCTTGGCAATGATGATGGTGCCCACAGCTTTCTCTACATCAAACACACTGTCGCTGTTCCCATCTGTTCCACAGGAGGAAGGTCAGGGGGAGGGAGGAGCACACAGTATGAATTATAAAGACATATTCAGAATGTTATTGTTATGATGAATGTGTCAACATAAACTTACACAAAAACACATTTTTATTAGGTGGGCCAGTGGTTTTCAGTCATGTGAAACCATATGCTGAAATATAGGAACATTTATTATTATATACTGTAAACAGGCCATATCTACAGTATTAAAATGGCTGTTTTGCATACAATCTGTACGATGTTGATCAATGAAATAAGCTTCTACAGTGATGTGATCAGAGAACAGCACCTGACTGGAAACCACTGTTGCACACACACACTTCACTGATTTGCCTTAAAGTGTGTCATGATGCAGACGAGGGGATCGATGGCTGCTGATGTAGTTAAGTTCTTCCATCATACTCTCACTATAAACCACCATTCCAAAGCACAATATCACACCATCACAATGAGGAATGAGCACTGGCCATGCAAGCAGCACCAACAACACAAATCCTGTGTGTGCGTGTGTGTTCCTACTACTGTCTGCACTGCATACATAGTAAATTAACTTGAAAAATATGGCACATACAAGTTCACAATGTGTTTATGTGTGTTTAACCAGTGGCATGTAGTTATATCCATAATCATATGATTAATATTGGCACAAAAGACAAAAGATACTTCTAGCCCCCTGATGATACAGTATCTTGGATGGGTAAATAGTACAAGGTTGGCTTTGAGTGTGTGTATTATATTCTTACATATGTGTCCTAGGTCCATTCAAAATGACATACTGTTCTGGTCAAAAGCTCAGTAGGGTTCCTTTAATAGTCAGTGTTCAGGCAGTTTAATCGTGTGTGAGGGAGCTCTGCTGGAAAAAAAATCACATTATCTGATTGTAAGTATATATCTTCTGATTTGCACAGAAATACAGTACTGTAATAAAAATAAATTGTCCTGCTTGCAAGTGCAAGTGGAACTGTAATGGTTAATATGCAGACATCAGACCTTAATTCTCATCTTCACCACCTACACTGAATTGTCTGTGTTTATTCGTGGAGCAGACTAAAAGGGATTCCTCTATGGGACTGTCTAATAAATTGATGACCTCAACACAGACTAAGATCTCAGCTGTCCACCACTCAGCTGATGCTTACTGTGTGTGTTTGAGTGTGTGCCCAGCAACATTAGTCTTTGTGTTTTCCATTTATCAAGTTATAAAGGCCATTAGAACCCAGAACACAACTTCCTCCTAGTTCAGTAATATTTCATCTCATCACTTGGATCATTCAGATGAAAAAAAACTGTAAAAACACTCTCCTCCTTTGTCTCTCACTCTGACTCCCTCACTTACTTTGAGACTGCTTTGAGGTAAAGCCTCTGATAGGTTTTGATTGCCAGATCGATGTGGCAGTGTGTTTGCACTTGTCTACTCAACGTCTGCATCAAATAAGTTATCCACTGGTCTAAAGTTGGAGACTTAGTGGTATTTTAGTCTTGACATTGTACTTATAAAATTCAGTTACTGATACAATATAATTTGTATTTAAGATTTAGTTTCTCAACATCTGTAAATAACTAAAGAATTATCAAATCTTTACAACACATTATTAATTTACACATTTTACACATTTAGGGCAACACCATGTTTTGCTTCGAAGTATCATGTTTTGTGTTGAGTGTTTAAATTATTGTGATGAATTAAGGGTGCACTGCAGCCAGTCATAATATTTTTTGATAAGACTACTGGGAAATCCTAAAGTCCAAAAATCTAAATTATTAAATGATGCATTAAGTCATACAACACCAAAATGTTGCCGTTGGTTTTTGAATGTTTGTGTAAATGAGAAACACATTATAAAGTGCTTTGAATACTACTAAGGTCAAAAAATGCCATATAAATGCAAATCATTTACATTCAAAATTGTTTGCATTCACACCTGTTTATTATTATTTATGTTTCATCTTAGGTCAAACATACAGTTAGGTCCATAAGTATTTGGACACTGACACCATTTTCAGCATTCCAGCTCTGTACAACACCACAATGGATTTGAAATGAAACAATCAAGATGTGCTTTAAGTGCAGACTTTGAGCTTTAATTTGAGGGTATTTACATCCAAATCAGATGAACGATGTAGGAATTACAATACATTTTATATGTGCCTCCACCTTTTTAAGGGACCAAAAGTATTTGGACAAACTAACATAATCATAAATCAAATGGTCACTTTTTAATACTTTGTTGCAAATCCTTTGCAGTCAATAACAGCCTGTAGTCTGGAACTCATGGACATCACCAGACGCTGGGTTTCGTCCCTGGTGATGCTCTGCCAGGCCTCTGCTGCAGCTGTCTTCAGTTCCTGCTTGTTCTTTGGGCATTTTCCCTTAAGTTTTGTCTTCAGCAAGTGAAATGCATGCTCAATTGGATTCAGGTCAGGTGACTGACTTGGCCATTGCAGAACATTCCACTTCTTTGCCTTTAAAAACTCTTTGGTTGCTTTCGCAGTATGCTTCGGGTCATTGTCCATCTGCATTGTGAATCCAATGAGTTTTGAAGCATTTGGTTGAATATGAGCAGATAATATTGCCCGAAATACTTCAGAATTCATTCTGCTGCTCTTGTCAGCAGTCACATCATCAATAAATATAAGAGATCCAGTTCCACTGGCAGCCATACATGCCCACGCCATTACACTACCACCACCATGCTTCACTGATGAGGTGGTATGCTTTGGATCTTAAGCAGTTCCTTCCCTTCTCCATACTCTTCTCTTTCCATCATTCTGGTACAAGTTGATCTTTGTCTCATCTGTCCATAAGATGTTGTTCCAGAACTGCACAGGCTCTTTTAGATGTTTCTTGGCAAACTCTAATCTGGCCTTCCTGTTTTTGAGGCTCACCAATGGTTTACACCTTGTGGTGAAACCTCTGTATTTCCTCTGGTGAAGTCTTTTCTTAATTGTTGACCTGGACACAGATACACCTACCTCCTGGAGAGTTTTCTTGATGTGGCCAACTGTTGTGAAGGGGTTTTTCTTAATGAGGGAAAGGATTTGTCTGTCATCCACTACACTTGTTTTCTGTGGTCTTCCAGGTCTTTTGGCGTTGCTGAGCTCACCAGTGCGTTCTCTCTTTTTAAGAATGTACCAAACAGTTGATTTGGCCACACCTAATGTTTTTGCTATCTCTCTGATGGGTTTATTTTGATTTTTCAGCCTAATGATGGCTTGCTTCACTGATAGTGACAGCTCTTTGGACTTCATATTGAGAGATGACCCCACCAGATTCCAAATGAATATACCACACTTGAAATGGACTGCAGGCCTTTTATCTGCTCCTTGTAAATGAAATAATGAGGGAATAACACACACCTGGCCATGGAACAGCTGAGTAGCCAATTGTCCAATTACTTTTGGTCCCTTAAAAAGGTGGAGGCACATATAAAATGTATTGTAATTCCTACATCGTTCATCTGATTTGGATGTAAATGCCCTCAAATTAAAGCTCAAAGTCTGCACTTAAAGCACATCTTGATTGTTTCATTTCAAATCCATTGTGGTGTTGTACAGAGCTGGAATGCTGAAAATGGTGTCAGTGTCCAAATACTTATGGACCTAACTGTATAATGACAGAAGAAAAAACAATGCTTGAACATAATATAAAATTTAAAATTAGATTTTATAACTTACTAATCGTTTAAATTATGTAAACATTTGAAAAATATTCTGTTTATACTTTAAACAGAGGTACTTAACTAAATTGTTGCTATATGACAACAATGTACAATCATATGAAGTAGCATTAAATCTGTTTTTTCTCTGAAACCATCCTTTTATTAATAATTGAAATGCATAATTCAGCATTTGTGCAGTTAAATGAATGTAATTTGGATTGTTATTTTAGATGTATGATAATAATACCTTGCAATTAGGCAGTTAAATACACCTGTAAGAAGACAAAGGACGTCACTAACATTGTCAACATGCCTTTGAAAATATTCTGATTAGCCTGACTAAACCATCATTGCGCTTTTCCAGGTTCATATCAGCATTGCTGACATCATAACTACCCACTTGCTCATCCTTAGTCTCCTCTGGTAAAAGATTATGCCCTTTTTTCTTTCCCTGTCTCACAGGAGAAACTGGATGTTCTAAGAATGAAAGCAGCATATGTAAATCCATATTTGCATATCGTTGCTGTGTGGCAACAAATTCATTTGTGTGCTGTTGCTGTCCCCTGTTGACCACATAAAGTACTTACAATGAGCAGGTGAGCATCAGAACTGGACCCTGGAACAATGGGAGAGGATAGCCTGATCTAGTATATCAATGTTTCTTGCATTGTGCACAAGTGTGTCTGTGTATGTGTGTGTGTGTGTGTGTCTGTGTGTGGGTGCGTGTGTGTGTGTGTGTGTCTGTGTGTGTGTGTGTGTGTGTGTGTGTGTGTGTCTGTGTGTGGGTGTGTGTGTGTGTGTGTGTGTGTCTGTGCGTGTGTGTGTGTGTGTGCGTGCGTGCATGCATGTGTGTGTGTGTGTGCGTGCGTGTGTGCGTGTTTGTGTGTGTGCGCGCGCGCGTGCATGTGTGCGTGCGTGCGTGTATGCGTGTGTGTGTGTGTGTGTGTCTGTGTGTGGGTGCATGTGTCGGTGTGTGTGTGCGTGCGTGCGTGCGTGCGTGCGTGCATGCGTGTGTGTGTGCGTGCGTGTGTGCATGTGTGCGTGTTTGTGTGTGTGTGTGTGTGGGGGGGGGGCACTTTGGAATATGTACTGTTATCTGGGCTGTAGTATTTGTTCTATTAACCATGGAATAATAATGGTCAAATGATGAAAGACAGAGATGAGGAATTATACTGTGATATGTACTGTTATCTGGGCTGTAGTATTTGTTCTATTAACCATGGAATAATAATGGTCAAATGATGAAAGACAGAGATGAGGAATTATACTGTGATTCCAGGCAGCCTCAAATACTCATATCTGGCATCCAGCCTAAAAATCCTCTTTTAGGACATAAGGAAGGAGAGGGTTTGGCAAGAATTCTACTAAAGACGAAAACGCGTCTGTTCTGCCGATGCCAAATTACAGAGAGAGAAAATCCAACACTCCACCAAGTGGGGGACAGAGAACACTCTGATCTGTTCGAAAATTTGTTTCAACTGCCTGTTTAAAGCTGACTCTATCCTTACTTAACTGACTAAACTGGTCAGTTGTCTTACCACAGAACATGGTCCTGTCTCACCTCTGCAGGTCTACTTTAATGACAGAAACCAGAGACAGAGAAAACAGAATGTAGTGTTGTCAGACAGTTGACTTGATAGCTTGGGATCTTTAACATCCTTTTGGAGGAGTGGTCAAAGTGACAATATTTTTCAGTTTTGTCTAACCTAGCTTCTTCAGAGAATCTGACTCAAGTACTCTCTGTGGCTGTAATGTAAGTAATTAAAACAACAATTAAGCATCCTGATGAGAGAAATGATGACAGGCAAATAGTAAAAATTGGTGTGTGAATGAGAAACATTTAAAGTGCTTTGAAGAACTGCTAAGGTTATACGTCTCTAAATAAATGTAGACCATTTACCATTTCAAATATCACAAAACGAAGCAAGGCTATGTTCTCCTTCTAGACCAGTTTTTTGTTTTTTTGTTTGTTTTGCATCAGATCTTTGCAATCAAAACAACTGTAAGTGTTTTATCATGCTTATACCAAGAACACAAGTGAAACCTGTAATCACATTTATTTAATCCTCTAAAGCTATTAATTGGATTTTTACCTTCTCCTCAGTACTCATGCTCTACGATGCTCAACTCACTACAACTAACATCTTAATAAATATCCTTAAAGAACACCATTTGACACACAGGTACTGAGGACCAGACGAAGGCTGCTCTGTGATCCAGTCTCATCACTGCTGACTGTGTCTGTCTGGTTCAGCCTGCTGGGTGGGGCACCAGCAGCTTAGGCTATAAATAGAGCACTGGCGTATGTTTAGAGGAAGTAGTGTGCGAATGGATATGTTCTGTGTGCTTTCTTCTAATTAAATCTGGATGTGTGAGCTTGTTTGTATATGTGTGCAATATGTTTTGAGGTGTTCACTTCCATCATACAGATGCTCTACTTTTCATTCATCTATGATCCTGAAAGTGTGTGTAAATAGGTGAATGAAAAACACATTGTAAAGTGTTATGAATACCACTAAGGTAGAAAAGATACCATGAACCACTCTCCTCATTTTTTTCCGTTCTCTTCTATTTATTTATTTAGTTATTTATTTATCTATATATCTTTTTACTTTTTCAAATATTTTTTCTGTTTATTACTCTTAATGGTTTGTTATTCTCTTTGTCTGTGGGCCCTCTTCACATTTGCATAGGGCCACACTTTCTTTATTTAGATGGTTCACATTTTCAGTTTTCACATGCTGACTGTGAGGTGTTTTCAAGCACTCTGAGCTTGTTGTACTGTAAGACTGGTGGCGATTACTGCAATAGGTGTTGGGTGGTAAGACTGGGGTCGGTGGTTTAGGCACTGGTTGCTATGTAGTGAGTTTTTGGTGTTCTAGCTGGATGTTGACTTGTACAAGCTGTGCTGTGCTTCTTGTTTCCCAAAACTGCGTACCGCCGGTCAAATGCAGTCATTAGTTTTGCTAATGGGTCAGCAGACAGTGGGTGATTCGAGAGCATGCATCATATACATAAGGAATGAGTGTACACGTGCTGCTAACAGCAGGTCATTAGACGAAGTTGTCACTGAAGTAACCCCAGGGATTGTTGCCAGGGGAGAAGATAAGAAGGTTGAGTTACCTTTTTTACCAAACTTTTGTCCCTTCAATCAACCTTGGCTATACTTTAGCCTAACATTGTCAAACACACATGCACACGCAAGACAAACACTTGCACATACACACACATACTAATGCTCAGCTTCTTTGTGGTGTGCTCCATTCAACCGATCACCCCCAACTGACCAGACACAGGTTTATGTCTGCATCAGAGATGACAAGCACAAGGGTGGACCATGGGTGCCAACAAAACAAGGAAAAGGAAAGGAAAAAAAAAAGAAAAAAAAAAGAGACAACAGCAAAGAGCTTTAGTGGAAGTTGGAAGTGAGATACCTTCTGAGGAACAGTTCCTGCCACAAGCGCTCTGTTGAATATAGAACATCTCACGGAAAGACCTGGGACCTTCCAAGCATGAAGCATTTACAAGAGAGAGGAGAAAGAGTGTAAGACAGGAAGGACAGACAGGCTAGAGGGAGGAGGACAGAGACGGAAGAATGACATGATGAGCAAAAGAGATGAAAAGACAGGACAGATAGCAACTGCCATTTGATCAGCTGAAACTCAGCAAATGTTGTGTACATGTTATGAAGTCTACTTAAAATAGGTTGTAAAGGTATGCTATATTAGGAATTTTGTCATATTTGGGAATTTGGTTTAGCACTGCTACACTGGCTTGTAGGTTTTAATTACTAAACTAATGCTGATATTTGTTGACTTAAACTGCTGTCAGACAATATGTTACATTTAACTATTTCCTATTAAATGACAGTATTTAGTGTTATTTTTCTTTTCTTAGGACATTGGAGTTTAGTCACAAAATAAAATGTTTAAAATAACCTATGATAATGTTGGTGAAGGAGTAGACGAGTTAATAATTTTTGTAATCTTCCAGAAGCAAAGAAAGAGTAGAATGTGACTGCTTTAGTTTCACAAAAAAATAAGTAAAGGTGGCTGATTCAGTAAGTGATGTTTTTTACTGCATGCTACAGCCTCTCTCAGTATGTGCACCACAAACATGCTACTCCATAACATCATAGGTTGTAAAACTACCAAGTTTACAAACTTGTTCAAAAATTGTTCTAAGATTTCACCTTACTAAATACGTATATAGAGGCTTAACTTTTTTTGTTATATTATCATATTTAATTAACTACTTGTTACCAACCACTCATATATCATATTTCATATTTGTTTAATGGCACTTTGATCCACAAATTGCACTGTTAATTTTACACATAAATTGCTTTTATACACAGCCTGTGTGGTGCTGCTGATGTTCTGTGCCACTGTAATATTAAATTTTCTGCCTAAGATCACTAAAGGTTTATGTTATTGTTATAGGTATGTGTACAAAGATTCATTTGCTGATTCATACTGTCTCCTTAACACTAATTCATTAAAGATCACCTATTTAAAAAAATAGCAGTGCTTCCTGCGAAAGGATGTGCACACACTAAAAAATCCTCAGCGAAGCATGAAAGAATTTCTACAGAGTGAATGAGAAATGAGCACAAACATCAAAAGAAACTCGGAGCAGAGATGGTCAGTGCTATGGAAAGCCAGAAGCACGAGCCAGAAGGTATCTCCAGTTAGATACATACTGACTGTCACTGGTCAGTGACAACAGAAGTAAAGTTGGATGGCACGTAATGGAGACTGCTGGTCTTTCTGGTTGCTGTTATTCATTTTGTTTTGATTGGCGGCTGACTGGAGCCTACGTACATCACAGCTAGGGAATGTCAGTGTACATACACTGAAGTACTAGTGAAGAAAATCAACAGTATTGGAATTAGAAGTACAGATTGAGTAATGAATGACTTTAACCCCATCAGAAATGCCACCATACAAAATGCCTTAAAACTGGGCATAGTGCACTGAGCATTACATATTAAGTGTGCCATGTTGGGCATTTTTAACTTATAAAGCAGCGTCAAACTGACTTTACAATCTGTCAGCATGTTTTTCATTGAGAGCTGACTGTCAGGTCCTCTCAGCACTGACAATATATAGGTCATGAATAATACTTCAAAATTAATTGCACAAAATCATTAAAGGCATAGTCCTTAAAGAAGAGTGTCAAGAAAATAAACATAGACATGCACACGTGTTTAGATTTTTTTTTCCTGAATTCAGTCCGTATCAGTTCTCTTTAGAATATACAGTCTGTTTTAATTACTTGACCTGGTAGCTAGAGAAGCTGTCGCCATGGTGACTGGGATGGGCAGACCATAACAAATCATGCAACGAGACCACAGTATCTGAGCTGCACCTTATATACATCAATACTGTCAGTCCAACACACACCATGCACAAGCCAGGACAGACCTGTTTGCACACAGCCAAAACCCTCTACTTCCTGACAGAGCAATTTTCTTCGACAACAGGCAGATTTTTACCTGTGATGTCAAACCACAAGGGGACGGAACTCTGCAGGGACACCACACCTACAATCTCAGCCACTTTATCGTTCTCCATGACGGTAAAATTGTAGAATGACTCTTCAAAGATCAGTGGGAAAGTTGATGGAAGTGGTCGACGAATCCACTCGATGTGCAGGCGTGCTGTGGAGGACTTCTGAGGACGCCCATTATCTGTTGCTTTGATCTAAACAAAGAAACATAGTAGTGCAAAAGCACAACTAAGGAGTTAATGATTTTTTAAAAATAAAAAATATGAGCATGATGCTATGATCCTTTCTCTGAGGTTACTGGTATGGTTTCCACATCTGAGAGTTTGTAAGGGTCTGCTAGGATGCAAGTGAAACAAACAACCTCATTAAAGACTGCACTTTTGAGGCTCTGTGCAGGTATCCTTCAATTTGTTGTAAGAAATCCTTTTGACTACACTACAAGGGCACCAACTGAACATGCATAACTCTTCTTCGTCTTGCATGGACTTTGTAATTTTGATTTGATGTGTAGTGTGTATGCACAGAATACATGGATGCCAATCTACTGCACATGTATGGAACCTGTCCGCTAAGTGGACTACAAAGTAGCACTTGATAATAACTGCACATCTGTTGGGTCTGCAGCTGTCCGCAGCTGTCAGTGTGTACATTCCACTGTAATCCCAGCCTAAGCCCGTAGCTCTCAGGGCCCTTCAAGTTCTGGGATCCTAAAATATTTGATGACTTTTTGTAATTGGTAATCCAACCTCTGCTACAACAGGTTTCAATAAAAGACCTGCCAAATGTTTAAATATCATTCCATCAAGTCCATCACAGGGCACACAGAGAGACAGACAACCTAGCAAGTCTGAAACAGACAAAGGTAGCAAGTCTGAAACCAGAATATGCATCATGGCTTCCAAACTCAAATCTAGCATTCTTTCAACACTTCTAATGAAAATCTAGCAAAAAAATGTTAAAAGCTAGCAGATTAATTGATGAAGGTTAGCTTACGGTCAGGATGTCATAGCTCCCTGCAGTGAAGGCCTTGCGCGATGATACCACTGCTGTCTTGGGGTCAATGAAAAACTTCCCATCCTCGTTGCCATCCACGATGCTGTAAGAGAGGTCACTGTTGGGCCCATCATCGCGGTCATATGCAAATACCCGATAGATGGGCTCGCCTTTCTTTCTGCGCTCTCTCTCTGGAAGTTTGACCTGATAGACCTTCTCAGGAAATGTTGGCTTGTTGTCGTTTTCATCCAGGACCTGAATCATCACCCACACTGTACTCTGCCTGGGATTAGGACCACCATCTGATACCAGCACCTGCAGAGGCAGAGCAGATTGAGAGATTCAGTGCAAATACATAAACACTTGTTTTGTCTTTCGCAAGTTCAGGTCCTATTTAAGTTATAATATAACAAATAACTTTGACTACTACTAATTGATATTTTCTAGAGTCTTTTTTATAGAGTTAATGAGGATCACATGAAAGAAATGTTTTCTAACAACTAAAAGTGTGTGAACAATGTCCCTTTTACGATGAGGCATTGTTCTGGTCAGTGAGTGCAGGGATTTCACACTAACTCAATGTGGTATTCAGACACAAAACTTTTCCTATATGCACAAATTAAAGTGAACACAATTCTTTTTGTTTATAGACTTAAATTTTTCTTTGTTTTATGTATTTGTAAACCAAATAACTTCTTCCTGTCTTTAGGGTTCGGACATTTCCACCATGATCTGACATTTCATAGGCCAATAAATTAATTAAAGCTGCAAGCAGCGTCAGACGGGCCCTCGCTCCTCACCGCACTCCTCTCCACACGACCTTGTCTAAGGGGCACCGTAGAGCCGACAGGAATTTCGACTGTGCAAATCTGTTGGTCTTGGGATACTCTATGTATGTAACAAAATTGCATGTTTGTAGGATAAAGCAGTGATTTTATATGACTATTTGAATATTTGTAGGGGCGCTGTGGAGCCGTTTGACCACGTCCATTCCTGAATTGTATATTAAATATTAGGTCTTAAGATTAATGAGGATTTGTGTGGATTTGGTGATTTTACATGGATCCCTTCACCTCCAAAACCCATTTCGTTCCACATGGCGATTTTGTTCAAAATGGCCGCCATGCCAAGCCCACACCGTGTGACGTAGCCACGAGATTTTGATAACTTTTTATCTTGGAGGGGTCTAAATGCCACACAGCGAATTTGGTGAGGATCGGACAAAAATCCTAGGAGATGTTCGTTAAATTCCAATGCCTGTGCACAACGTGTTCCATTGTACAATGTTAAGCTTTTTTGTTCAAAATGGCCGCCATGCCACGCCCACACCGTGTAACGCAGCCACAAGATTTTAATAACTTTTCATCCTGGAGGGATCTAGATGCCACGAAGCGAATTTGGTGAAGATGGGACAAAAATCCTGGGAGGAGTTTGTTAAATTCCAATACCTGCGCACCACGTATTCTATGGGGCGCCAGTGAGCTTTTTTGTTCAAAATGGCCGCCATGCCACGCCCACACCGTGTGACGCAGCCACAAGATTTTAATAACTTTTCTTCCTGGAGGAGTCCAGATGCCACACAGCAAATTTGGTGAAGATGGGACAAAATCCTGGCAGGAGTTTGTTAAATTCCAATGCCAGCGCACCACGTGTTCTAGGGGGCGCCATGGAGCTTTTTTGTTCAAAATGGCCGCCATACCACGCCCACACCATGTGACGCAGCCAAAAGATTTTAATAACTTTTCATCCTGGAGGGGTCTAGATGCCACACAGCCAATTTGGTGAAGATGGGACAAAAATCCTGGGAGGAGTTTGTTAAATTCCAATGCCAGCGCACCATGTTTTCTAGGGGGCGCCATGGAGCTTTTTTGTTCAAAATGGCCGCCATGCCACGCCCACACCGTGTGACGTAGCCACGAGATTTTAATAACTTTTCATCTTGGAGGGGTTTGGATGCCACACAGCGAATTTGGTGAAGATCGGCCAAAAATCCTGGGAGGAGTTCGTTAAATTACAATGCCTGCACACAATGTGTTCCATTGTACAATGTAAAGCTTTTTCGTTCAAAATGGCCGCGATGCCACGCCCACACCGTGTGTCGCAGCCTAAAGATTTTAATAACTTTTCATCCTGGAAGGGTCTAGATGCCACACAGTGAATTTGGTGAAGATCGGATAAAAATCCTGGGAGGAGTTCGTTAAATTCCAATGCCTGCGCACCACATGCTGTAGGGGGCGCTGTTGAGCTTTTTTTGAAATTTCAACAGCAGGAATTTTTTTGTCATGGGCTACTGTACCTGTGTCACAAATTTCATGAGTTTACGTGAAACTAGCCGTATTGACTCCACTAGCCCAATTTTCAAGGTGGCGCTATTGAGTCATTTTGCCATTCATATGTGTAATTCCCCCAAAATATCAAATTTTTCACCAGTCCTGATGTGTGTGCCAAATTTGGTGAGTTTTTGAGCATGTTTAGGGGGTCAAATTGGGGTTCAAAGTGGCGTAAGAAAAAGAAACCCCCAAACCGCCAAACCGCCAAAGAAACACTACAGGAACAATAGGGTCCTACGCACTGTAGTGCTCGGGCCCTAATTAAAGGTGCAAGGAGCGTCGGACGGGCCCTCGCTCCTCACTGCACTCCTCTACACACGACCTTGTCTAGGGGGCGCCGTAGAGCCAATTGGAATTTGGACGGTGCAAATCTGTTGGTCTTGGGATACTATATGTATGTACCAAATTTCATGTTTGTAGGATAAAGCAGTGATTTTATATGAGTATTTGAATATTTGTAGGGGGCGCTGTGGAGCCGTTTGAACACGTCCATTCCTGAATTGTATATTAAATACTAGAAGAACAATAGGGTCCTACGCACTGTAGTGCTCGGGCCCTAATTAGGTCTTGAGTTTAATGAGGATTTGTGTGGATTTGGTGATTTTACATTGATCCCTTCACCTCCAAAACCCATTTCGTTCCACATCCCGATTTTGTTCAAAATGACTGCCATGCCACGCCCACACCGTGTGACGTAGCCACGAGATTTTAATAACTTTTTATCCTGGAGGGGTTTAAATGCCACACAGCTAATTTGGTGAAGATCGGACAAAAATCCTAGGAGGAGTTTGTTAAATTCCAATGCCTGCGCACAACGTGTTCCATTGTACAATGTTAAGCTTTTTTGTTCAAAATGGCCTTTTTGTTCAAAATTCCTGGGAGGAGTTCGTTAAATTCTAATGCCTACGCGCCACGTTTTCCAGGGGGCGCCAGTGAGCTTTTTTGTTCAAAATGGCCGCCATGCATCGCCCACACCGTGTGATGCAGCCACAAGATTTTAATAACTTAAATCTGTCAGAGTTCATGTCAATAGATGCTGCAACTAAAGTTCATATTTATTTCAGATTTATTTGAAGCCCATATTTAATTACAAATCTAGTCCATATTTGTAGAATTGTATTTATTTTTATTTAATTGCATTTTATTGCATTTTATTGTATGTGTCTATACATTATTTTTGTGCTTTTATCTGTATGGTGATCTTGAGAGTCTTGAAAGGCACCTTTAAATAAAATGTATTATTGTTATTAATAGTAAATTCCTCTAAACCAGCAGCATGTTTGTTAGATCCCAACCCCACTAGACTGTTCAAGAAATTTTTCCTTTAATTAACATTGCAGTATTAGACACCATCAACTTCTCTTTACTAACAGGCTATGTACTACAGACTTTTAAAGTTCCTGTAATAAAGCCACTTCTCAAAAAGCCTACTCTGGATCCAGGTGTGCTAGCCAACTACAGGTCCATATCCAACCTCCCCTTAATTTCTGAAATTCTTGAAAAAGCGGTTGCAAGCTAGTTATGTGATTATTTGCATAGAAGTGGTTTGTCTGAAGTGTTTGTCAGGATTTAGAATCCATCAAAGTACAGAGACAGCACTGGTAAAGGTCATCAATGATCTAATAGCCTCAGACAGTGGATTAGTTTTTATACTTGTTCTTCCAGATCTCAGTGCTGTATTTGATACAGTTGATATCAGCATCTTATTACAGAGAGTGGGACATGTTATTGGGATTAAATGAACAGCACTAAATTAGTTTAAATCATATTTATCAGACAGATTCCATACTCTTCCATCCGCACTACAGTTAGTTATGGAGTTCCACAGAGTTCTGTATTAGGACCAATACCATTTACTGTGTACATGCTTCCCCTTAGGCAAAATTATTAGGAAGCACTGCATATATTTCCATTGCTATGCAGATGATACCCATTTATATTTATCTATGAAGCCAAATTAAACTAATCAGTTGGTCAAACTCCAAGCATGTCTGAAGGACATAAAGGCCTGGATGACCTGTAATTTTCTTCATTTAAATTCGGATAAAACTGAGGTTATTGTATTTGGCCCTAAACACCTCAATCTAACCAGATAGTTACTCTAGATGGTATTGCCTTAGCCTCCAGTTTTACTGTAAAAAACCTTGGAGTTATTTTTGATCAGGATATGTCAGTCAACTTACACATAAAACAAGTTTGTATGACAGCATTCTTTCATCTATTTAATATCGTCAAAATCAGGAACGTGTTGTCTCAGAGTGATGCTGAGAAACTAGTCCATGCATTTGCGACTTCTAGGCTGGACTATTGTAATTCCTTATTATCAGGATTTCCCAATAATTCTCTTAAAAACCTCCAGCTAATAAAAAATGCTGCAGCCAGAGTTCTGACAGGAACCAGTAACAGAGATCATATTTCTCCTGTATTAGCCTCTCTTCACTTGCTCCCTGTAAAATCCAGGATATAATTTACAGTCCTGCTTTTAACAAAGAAAACTGTTAATGATCAAGCTCCATTGTATCTTGAAGACTTTATTGTACCATATCACCCTAACAGATCTCTTCACTCTCAGACTGCAGGTTTACTTGTGGTTCCCAGAGTTTCCAGAGGTAGAATGGGAGGCAGAGCCTTCAGTTATCAGCTCCTCTGTTGTGGAATCAGCTCCCAGTTTGGGTTCAGGAGACAGACACCCTCTCTACTTTTAAGATTAGGCTTAAATGTTTCTCTTTGATAAAGCTTATAGTTAGGGCTGCTCAGGGTCACCTGAGATGTCCCTTAGTTTTGCTGCTATAGGTTTAGACTGCTGGGGGACTCCCATGATGCACTGGGCTCCTCTCCTCTCCTCTCTCTATACAGTTATATATCACCTGTTACGCCTGCTAAACTAAACTGATAGTGGCAGTTTAGTTTTCCCTTCCCTCCTCTCTCCTCTCTCTCCAGGTGGTGGCAGGCAGCACACAGGTGGAACTACTCGGTAATCGGCTGATGAGGTGAACCTGTGACTGATCATCAGCAGCTTCACTCTGCCTCCAGTAATGAGCCTCATTTAGTTTGAGACTCTTCGTTGGACCGTGAACAAGCCTTGTCAATTCAAACTTTTGATCAGTCTGGAACGATGGAACCATCCCACTGTGACTGACTGCTTGCTGTGGATTGTTGGGTTTTCTGTTCTGTGTATACTCATTGACTGCCATTGATATCTTTTGCGTCATTTCAAATCCAGATTCTCCAAAAAGACATGAAGGAGGTGAGAACTAACTTGCTTTATAAATAAAGATCCATTTGATTTGCTAACTTGCTAGCTAGCTAACTTTTATTGTTATCGTTTTGAGCGTGGTTTGAGAGATAATTGGTCCCGACGTCAACACGATCCTGACCTCAAAGCGATCCCCCCGCCCCCCTCCTTCAGTCCACGCCACATAAACGCTATTAAGTCCCACTACGTCATATAGGCTACTGTAAAATCTGCTGCCAGTACTGACGTGAAGAAATGTTCAATTTACAGATCTTGCATCCAGCAGATCTTTCTCCACATCACACTGCAGCAAACGCGTGTATTTTTATGGTAATTGTATGTATTTCTATAATTTACAGATCGTCCATCCAGCAGAGGTCGTGAGGAAGACCCCAAACCCACCAGATTCACATCCATAAACACATACCTGGAAATAAGTTCACACATGTTTGTCAGATGTAAAAATGGTCATTGTACATTGTTATAATTTGTGGAATAATAATAATTTTGCCATCAAAAGCTCTTTCTCAGTGTTGTTTTTATTGTTTGATAGAAGATGTTTGAGGTGTCACTAAAGCTAAAAACATGAGCCTCAAAGTCTCTGTTCTGCTTGTTTCTTTTCACTAAAATCCTGTTTTCTCAGCTTTTTGGTCAGAAACTGGCGTTTTGAGTGACACTTGCCTCTATTCAACTGCTGATTACAGAAAAACAAAACAAGCTGGAAACAAACTTTTCTTTACTGATGAAAGTAGAAAGTCTACTCTTTCAGAATCTGGTTTCAGATTTTACAGGGTCATAGTACAAAATATTATGTGGGTCTTGGAAAAAGCAGTCAAAATGCTTGAAAATGGCTGGCAGTGAGGGGGGTATGAATTCTGAAAATGGCTGGCAGCCAATGAGTTAAGGTCTGTACCTTACTATGTTAAGCACTGTGAGATGACATGTTGTAAAATTGCACAATATAAATAAAACTGAACTGAATTAAAATTAATTGAACCGAGGTGAGGCACTTGGTTTCACAGCTGGAATATCCCTGGTTTGCTTCTCAGTCTGGGATCTTTCTGTGTGGAGTTTGCATGTTCTCACATTTCATCTTTTGTCCTCTTTCAACTACTGCGCATAAAGCCTATAATTTCACACCTGCATACAGTTGTGCTCATCAGTTTACATACTCTGCAGGAATTTGATTTCTTGGCCATTTTTCAGAGAATATGAATGATAATACAAAAACTTTTTTTCACTCATGGTTAGTGGTTGGGTGAAGTCATTTATTGTCAAACAACTGTGTTTACTATTTTTTAATCATAATGACAACAGAAACCACCCGAATGACCTGATCAAAAGTTTACATAACCCATTTCTTAATATTGTGTATTGCCCCCTTTAACATCAATCATAGCTTTAAGTCTTTTATGGTAGTTGTGGATGAGGCTCTTTATTTTCTCAGATGGTAAAGCTGCCCATTCTTCTTGGCCAAAATCATCCAGGTCCTGTAAATTCCTGGGCTGTCTTGCATGAACTGCATGCTTGAGATCTCGCCAGAGTGACTCAAAGATATTGAGGTCAGGAGACTGAGATGACCACTGCAGAACTTTCACTTTATTGTGCTGTAGCCAATAACAGGTTGACTTGGCCTTGTGTTTTGGATTGTTGTCATGTTAGAATGTCCAAGTACGACCCATGCGCAGCTTACAGGTTGATGAGTGCAAATTTTCCTGCAGTACTTTCTGACAACATGCTGCATTCATCTTGCCGTCAATTTTGACCAAGTTTTCTGTACCTTTGTCATTCACACATCCCCAAAACATCAGCAATCCACCTCCGTGTTTCACATTAGGAATGATGTACCTTTCATCATACGCCTTGTTGACTCCTCTCCAAATGTAACGTTTATGGTTGTGGCCAAAAAGTTCAGTTTTGGTCTCATCACTCCAAATGACTTTGTTCCAGAAGTTTTGAGGTTTGTCTCTGTGCTGTTTGGCATATTGTAAGTGGGATGCTTTGTGGCATTTGAGTAGTAATGGCTTTCTTCTGGCGACTTGACCATGTGGCCCATTTTTCTTCAAGCTCCTCCTTATTGTGCATCTTGAAACAGTCACACCATTTTTTTCAGAGTCCTGTATTTCAGCTGAGGTTTTCTGAGGGTATTTCTATGCATCCCAAACAATTTTCCTGGCAGTTCTGGGTGAAATTTTTATTGGTCTACTTGACTGTGGTTTGGTTTCAACAGAATCCCTCATTTTCCACTTCTTAATTTGAGATTGAACACTGCTGATTGGCCTTAATTAGTGATTGAACACTGCTGATTGGCATTCTCAATTCCTTGGATATCTTTTTATATCCCTTCCTGTTTTATCCAGTTCAGTTACCTTTTTCCGCAGATCCTTTGACAATTCTTTTGCTTCACCATGACTCACAATCCAGAAACGTCAGTGCATCACTGGATGAAAGATGCAAGGGTCTGTCAGGGGCCCAGAAACTCACTGACCTTTTATATGCACACACCGATTACAAGCAAACAGATATCAGATGAGGATGGTTACCTTTAGTAGCCATTCAAACCCGTTTGAGTCAACATGTGTGCATGTCATCAGGCCAAGACCACCAGGGTATGTAAACTTTTGATCAGGGTCATTTGGGTAGTTTCTGTTGTCATTGTGATTTAAAAAGAGTAAACACAGTTGTTTTTACAATAAATGGTTTCACCCGATCACTAACCATGAGAGAAAAAAAGTCATTCATATTATCTGAAAAATGGCCAAGAAATCATAAATTCTTTCAGGGTATGTAAACTGATGAGCACAACTGTACATGGCTATACACATACTCACACATACTGTACATTCACTACGTACTTACCTCTAAGACATGTTCTGTTTGTTGTTCGCGGTCCAGTTTCCGGGAGGTTGTAGTGATCAGACCTAAGACAGAAAACAGCAGAGTAAGACACACACAGAGTAGTCTCAGTAATAAAAATATGCAAGGTGATATGATACTGACTTGTAATTCTATAGTCTGAGAGAAGGAGACAGACATATTAAATGATTTTTATACAAGGTGACTATTCTGTATTTTAACAAATGGCAAAAATGACAAAAGAAATGTATGAGTGAAAGAGGGAAGTACAGGAAGGTGAAGGCATACTGGCCTTGTTTAAGCCACCACATTAATCCCATGAGCCCTAGGCTGCTTTCATTCATTTGTTAGGATCATTATAAGGGCTAGTCATACATGTTGTATGTTACATAATTTAATATAATAACAACTGCAGATATTTACGTTAGCCTTTATGTGTTGAAAAAAGTACCATAAAATTGTTATGTTTTTGCACCTATCTCATTAGAGATATTTTTTCATAATTGTGTAGGGAAGACCTGGAATCTGGAAATATCAGAACCACAATGGCAGAATACTGTATAACTGATCTTAGTGTGTATTAAGTGCCTATTTTGTTAGTGCCCATCCCAAGAAAACTTGCTATAATTTTCAAAACCAGATTAAAGGAGCACAGAGAAACAACATGATTCACTGAGAAGGGTCTGCTGTTTATTTTGATATGTAATAGGTATGGATATTGATGCACAGCTGTAGGCAGGTTGTACTATGATTAAATCTGAAGTTTATTAAAAAAGATTTTTTTCTTGTCAAAACT
This sequence comes from Dascyllus trimaculatus, assembly GCA_024666655.1. Classification (NCBI taxonomy): domain Eukaryota; kingdom Metazoa; phylum Chordata; class Actinopteri; family Pomacentridae; genus Dascyllus; species Dascyllus trimaculatus. Next base: position 301,912 of record CM045453.1, on the reverse strand, counting down.
TTTTAAACAAATGTTTTAATGAATGGAAAGAAGAGACATCCTGCTGAATTTGCTAGTTATACAAATGGCATCAGCTGAAACATTGATAATTTGCTAAAGTGGAACTTTTTAATGTCATGCTCCAAATGATATTAATAGTTTGCAGTGTACATTGTGTCTGCACCGCATTGCCTTGGATCCATGATTAAACAGTGAATGGATCTCTTCTTCAGTGCGGTGTTAAACACGGTTGTTTTTATTATTACAGGTGTTAACATGCCGGTGTTGTGCTGAGTTATATCTGTAAGCAGAGATTTTGCCACACTGTGCCAAGTTAAGTCTGTGCTGCACGCTGATCTCGCCATTCCTGGCGAGCAGCGCAGACATAACTTTGCACAACAAGCCAATCATGGCACATCTTGGCATGTTGTGCTGAGTTATGTCTGCATGCAGAGATCAACAACACTGGCGTGTTAATAAAGTGTTCATTTCTGAAAATTGTACAGCTTCACTTATCTTGGCACTTTGACACTAGCTGTGTGAGTGAAAGTGAAGTCAAATAAACAAGATGGCGACTTTCATTCCATATATTTTGACTTTCATGATACATATTCAGAGTTTCATTCAATATATTCCAACTTTCATTATATATATTCTGGGTTTCATTATATATGTTCAGACTTTCATTCCATATATAATTTCCTAAACGGTTTGCCATTATATATATATATATATATATATATATATATATATATATATATATATATTAGTGTACTCCTTGTATCTGAAAGCTCTCAATTGAGAGTTTACCAAATTATGACCATCTGTTGTTCAGCAGAACATTCACTTTACAGAAAACAGGTCACACAGCCAGCACAATGCTGATGTACTGAAACAACCACATAATTAGTAGTAAATATGTTGTAGAATTATATTACTGTGCAAAGGTTTACAGAAAAATGCCTTAGTATTGCTTGGTGTCATGAGAAAAAAAGTAAGAGACGATTTACTTGTATATCTCTCATATCTCTGCTCAGGGAAAGAAAAGTGTTTTGGCATTCTCTAAAAGCTCTTGCCTTCTCTTCAGATCTTTTCACTATCCAAACACTGGGCTCTATGATGGGTGACGCCATTTTCCTACAGAACTGGTTGGTCAATAGGCAGTGCTATTATACACGTTGATGTATTATATGTGTGATGTACCCCGATAAAAAATGAATCAGCATTATAACTCTGAATACACAGGGTTAAAACTAAAGTTACCTCACAAACCTTAAATCCAGAAGCCTTTATTGTCAAGCAAGTTCAGTAATACCCAGGCTATGGGTAATAACCTGGGTATTACAGGTTATAGACACATACATGGTTCTCTCCATGGATGTCTCTGGATCTGGAGCTCAACGTCCCTGATCTGTAGCCGCTGGCCTCACCATCTGCTGTCCTCCCATCCCCACCCCAACCTCTCCTGCTATCCCTCCCTTCCTCCCTCCTCTTCCCCACTCCCAACCCAACCGGTCGAGGCAGATGGCCGCCCTCCCTGAGTCTGGTTCTGTCAGAGGTTTTTTTCCCCCTTCCCTATCATAGGGGGTTTTTGGTTTCTTCCCACCGTTACTGACTGCTTGCTCATAGGGAATCCAAAACCATCTTTGGATTGTTAGGGCCTGAGCCCGAAAAGGCAAAGGCCAGCGGTCAGTGTGAAACACTGAACGCTGCCTTTGCCTTGCAGGGCAAAGGCCCTATTGTTCCTGCTCAGTTTTTAGGGCCCGAAGCACTACAGTGCGTAGGACCCTATTGTTCCTCTAGTGTTTGGCGGTTTGTTTGGCGGTTTGGCGGTTTGGCGGTTTGGCGGTTTCTTTTTCTTACGCCACTTTGAACCTCAATTTGACCCCCTAAACATGCTCAAAAACTCCCCAAATTTGGCACACACATCAGGACTGGTGAAAAATTTGATATTTTGGGGGAATTACACATATGAATGGCAAAATGACTCAATAGCACCACCTTTAAAATTGTGCTTTAGTGAAGTTAATACGGCTAGTTTCACGTAAACTCATGAAATTTGGTACACATGTACAGTAGCCCGAGACAAAAACATTCCTGCTTTTAAAATTTCAAAAAAGGCTCAACAGCGCCCCCTAGAGCACGTAGTATGCAGGCATTGGAATTTAACGAACTCCTCCTAGGATTTTTGTCCGATTTTCACCAAATTCGCTGTGTGGCATCTGGACCCCTCCAGGATGAAAAGTTATTAAAATCTTGTGGCTGCGTCACACGGTGTGGGCGTGGCATGGCGGCCATTTTGAACAAAATCGCCATGTGGAACGAAATGGGTTTTGGAGGTGAAGTGATACATGTAAAATCACCAAATCCACACAAAACCTCATTAATCTCAAGACCTAATATTTAATATACAATTCAGAAATGGGCGTGGTCAAACAGCTCCACAGCGCCCCCTACAAATATTCAAATACTCATATAAAATCATTGCTTTATCCTACAAACATGAAATTTGGTACACACATATAGTATCCCAAGACCAACAGATTTGCACAGTCAAAATTCTAATCGGCTCTACGGCGCCCCCTAGACAAGGTTGTGTGGAGAGGAGCATGATCAGGAGCGAGGGCCCGTTCGACGCTGCTTGCAGCTTTAATTAGGGCCCGAGCACGAAAAGGCAAGGGCCAGCGGTCAGTGTGAAACACTGAACGCTGCCTTTGCCTTGCAGGGCAAAGGCCCTATTGTTCCTGCTCTGTTTCTTTCTTTATTTTTCTTACGCCAAATTGAACCTCAATTTGACCCCCTAAACATGCTCAAAAACTCACCAAATTTTGCACACACATCAGGACTGGCGAAAAATTTGATATTTTGGGGGAATTACACATATGAATGGCAAAATGACTCAATAGCGCCACCTTAAAAGTTGGTCTTTAGTGGAGTTAATACGGCTAGTTTCACGTACAGCTATAATATTTGGTACACAGGTACAGTAGCCCGAGACAAAAACATTCCTGCTTTTGAAATTTTGAAAAAGCTCCACGGCGCCCCCTAGAAAACGTGGTGCGCAGGCATTGGACTTTAATGAACTCCTCCTAGGATTTTTATCCGGTCTTCACCAAATTCGCTGTGTGGAATCTAAACCAGTGCAGGATGAAAAGTTATTAAAATCTTGTGGCTGCGTCACACGGTGTGGGCGTGGCATGGCGTCCATTTTCACCAATTTTGCCACATGGAATGAAATGAGTTTTGGAGATGAAAGGATCCACCTAATATCACCAAATCCACACAAATCCTCACAAATCTCAAACGCTAAGGTTTAATATACAATTCATGAATGGACATGGTCAAACGGCTCCACAGCGCCCCCTGCAAATATTCAAATACTCATAAAAAATCACTGCTGTATCCTACAAACATGAAATTTGGTACATACATATAGAATCCCGAGTCCAACAAATTTGCACAGTCGAAATTCCAATCGGCTCTACGGCGCCCCCTACACAAGGTCGTGTGGAGACATTGGAATTTAACGAACTCCTCCCAGGATTTTTATCCCATCTTGATGAAACTGGCTGTGTGGCATCTGGACCCCTTCAGGATCAAAAGTTATTAAAATCTCATGGCTATGTCACACGGTGTGGGCGTGGCATGGCGGCCATTGTCACCAATTTTGCCATATGGAATGAAATGAGTTTTGGAAGTGAAGGGATCCACCTAATATCACCAAATCCACACAAATCCTCACAAATCTCAAAAACTAATGTTTGATATACAATTCATGAAGTGGCGTGTTCAAACGGCTCCACAACGCCCCCTACAAATATTCAAATACTCATATAGAATCACTGCTTTAACCTACAAACATGAAATTTGGTACACATGTATAGTCTGTCCAGACAAACAGATCTGTACACTTGAAATTCCAATCAGCTCCACGGCGCCCCCTACACAATGTGGTGCAGAGACATTGGAATTTAACGAACTCCTCCCAGGATTTTTATCCCATCTCCACCAAATTGGCTGTGTGGCATCTGGACCCATTCAGTATGAAAAGTTATTAAAATCTTGTGGCTGCATCACACGGTGTGGGCGTGACAGGACGGCCATTTTGAATCTGTGGCCATGAAGTGTGAAATGCTCATAACTTGACTGCACATGGTCGAATATGAATAAAACTTGAAATGCTTGATGACAGGCTATCCCTCAACACTGTGGCGCACTTAAACAGCTCCACAGCGCCCCCTACAAAATTTTAAAATTTCATATAAAATCACTGGTTTGTCGTACAGACATGAAATTTGGTACATGTGCAGAGCAGGATGACACGAACACCAGTGCGTGCTTTAGACATTCCCATCGTCTCCACAGCGGCGTTGCGGGGGGGGAGCGAGGGCCCGTCCGACGCTGCTTGCAGCTTTAATTCTTTCTTTCTTTCTTTCTTTCTTTCTTTATTAGGGCCCGAGCCCGAAAAAGGCAAAGGGCAGCGATCAGTGTGAAACACTGAACGCTGCCTTTGCCTTGCAGGGCAAAGGCCCTATTGTTCCTCGTGAGTTTCTTTCTTTCTTTCTTTATTTTTCTTACGCCAAATTGAACCTCAATTTGACCCCCTAAACATGCTCAAAAACTCACCAAATTTTGCACACACATCAGGACTGGCGAAAAATTTGATATTTTGGGGGAATTGCACATATGAATGGCAAAATGACTCAATAGCGCCACCTTAAAAATTGGGCTTTAGTGGAGTTAATACGGCTAGTTTCACGTACAGCTATAAAATTTGGTACACAGGTACAGTAGCCCGAGACAAAAACATTCCTGCTTTTGAAATTTTGAAAAAGCTCCACGGCGCCCCCTAGAAAACGTGGTGCGCAGGGATTGGAATTTAACGAACTCCTCCTAGGATTTTTATCCGGTCTTCACCAAATTCGCTGTGTGGCATCTCGACCCCTCCAGGATGAAAAGTTATTAAAATCTCGTGGCTATGTCACACGGTGTGGGCGTGGCATGGCGGCCATTTTCACCAATTTTGCCACATGGAATGAAATGAGTTTTGGAGGTGAAGGGATCCACCTAATATCACCAAATCCACACAAATCCTCATCAATCTCAAACGCTAAGGTTTAATATACAATTCATGAATGGACATCTTCAAACGGCTCCACAGCGCCCCCTGCAAATATTCAAATACTCATAAAAAGTCACTGCTGTATCCTACAAACATGAAATTTGGTACAGACATATAGAATCCTGAGTCCAACAAATTTGCACAGTCGAAATTCCAATCGGCTCTATAGCGCCCCCTAGAAAAAGTCATGTGGAGACATTGGAATTTAACGAACTCCTCCCAGGATTTGTATCCAATCTTCACCAAATTCGCTGTGTGGCATCTAGACCCTTCCAGGATGAATAGTTATTAAAATCTCGTAACTGTGTCACACGGCGTGGGCGTGGCATGGCGGCCATTTTGAGCGTGCGACCATGAAGTGTGAAATGCTCATAACTTCATTCCACATGATCAGATGTGAATGAAACTTGATATGTTTTATGACAGGCTATCCATCAACACTTGGGCGCAGCCAAACAACCCGACAGCGCCCCCTAGAGATTTCAAAAATTCATATAAAATCACCGCTTTAACCGACAGACATGAAATTTGGTACATGTGCAGAGCAGTAACACAACTGTGTACTTTAAAGATTCCTATCATCTCCAGAGCAGCGGTGCGGGGGGGAGCGAGGGCCCGTTCGACGCTGCTTGCAGCTTTAATTAGGGCCCGAGCACTACAGTGCGTAGGACCCTATTGTTCCTGTAGTGTTTCTTTGGGGGGATGGGGGGATGGCGGTTTCTTTTTCTTACGCCACTTTGAACCTCAATTTGACCCCCTAAACATGCTCAAAAACTCCCCAAATTTGGCACACACATCAGGACTGGTGAAAAATTTGATATTTTGGGGGAATTACACATATGAATGGCAAAATGACTCAATAGCACCACCTTTAAAATTGTGCTTTAGTGAAGTTAATACGGCTAGTTTCACGTAAACTCATGAAATTTGGTACACATGTACAATAGCCCGAGACAAAAAAATTCCTGCTGTTGAAATTTAAAAAAAAGCTCAACAGCGCCCCCTACAGCATGTGGTGTGCAGGCATTGGAATTTAACGAACTCGTCCCAGGATTTTTATCCGATCTTCACCAAATTCGCTGTGTGGCATCTACACCCCTCCAGGATGAAAAGTTATTAAAATCTTGTGGCTGCGTCACACGGTGTGGGCGTGGCATGGCGGCCATTTTGAACAAAAAAGCTAAACAGCGCCAACTACCACACGTGGTGCACAGGCATTGGAATTTAAGGAACTCCTCCCAGGATTTTTATCCGATTTTCACCAAATTGGCTGTGTGGCATGTACACCCCTCCAGGATGAAAAGTTATTAAAATCTTGTGGCTTAGTCACATGGTGTGGGCGTGGCATGGCGGCCATTTTGAACAAAAAAGCTTAACCGCGCCCCGTTGAACACGTTGTGCGCAGGCATTGGAATTTAACGAACTCCTCCCAGGATTTTTATCCGATTTTCACCAAATTCGCTGTGTGGCATCTAGACCCATCCAAGATGAAAAGTTATTAAAATCTTGTGGCTGCGTTACACGGTGTGGGCGTGGCATGGCGGCCATTTTGAACAGACAAGCTTAACATTGTACAATGGAACACGTTGTGCGCAGGCGTTGGAATTTAACGAACTCCTCCCAGGATTTTTGTCCCATCTTCACCAAATTGGCTGTGTGGCATCTAGACCCCTCCAGGATGAAAAGTTATTAAAATCCTGTGGATACGTCACACGGTGTGGGCGTGGCATGGCGGCCATTTTGAACAGAAAATCTGAACAGTGCCCCCTAGAAATCGCTGTGTGCAGGCATTGGAATTTAACGAACTCCTCCCAGGATTTTTGTCCCATCTTCACCAAATTTGCTGTGTGGCATCTAGACCCGTCCAAGATGAAAAGTTATTAAAATCTTGTGGCTGCGTCACACGGTCTGGCCGTGGCATGGCGGCCATTTTGAACAAAAAAGCTCACTGGCGCCCCATTGAACACGTGGTGCGCAAGCATTGGAATTTAACGAACTCCTCCCAGGATTTTTGTCCCATCTTCACCAAATTCGCTGTGTGGCATCTAGACCCCTCCAGTATAAAAAGTTATCAAAATCTAGTGGCTGCGTCACACGGTGTGGGCGTGGCATGGCAGCCATTTTCACCAATTTTGCCACATGGAATGAAATGAGTTTTGGAGGTGAAGGGATCCACCTAATATCACCAAATCCACACAAATCCTCACAAATCTCAAACGCTAAGGTTTAATATACAATTCATGAATGGACATGGTCAAACGGCTCCACAGCGCCCCCTACAAATATTCAAATACTCATAAAAAGTCACTGCTGTATCCTACAAACATGAAATTTGGTACAGACATATAGAATCCCGAGTCCAACAAATTTGCACAGTCGAAATTCCAATCGGCTCTATAGCGCCCCCTAGAAAAAGTCATGTGGAGACATTGGAATTTAACGAACTCCTCCCAGGATTTGTATCCAATCTTCACCAAATTCGCTGTGTGGCATCTAGACCCTTCCAGGATGAATAGCTATTAAAATCTCGTAGCTGCGTCACACGGCGTGGGCGTGGCATGGCGGCCATTTTGAGCGTGCGACCATGAAGTGTGAAATGCTCATTACTTCATTCCACATGATCAGATGTGAATGAAACTTGATATGTTTTATGACAGGCTATCCATCAACACTTGGGCGCAGCCAAACAGCTTGACAGCGCCCCCTCGAAATTTCAAAAATTCATATAAAATCACCGCTTTAACCTACAGACATGAAATTTGGTACATGTGCAGAGCAGTTACACAACTGTGTACTTTAAAGATTCCTATCATCTCCAGAGCAGCGGCGTTGCGGGGGGGGAGCGAGGGCCCGTCCGACGCTGCTTGCAGCTTTAATTTTTCTTACGCCAAATTAAACCCCAATTTGACCCCCTAAACATGCTCAAAAACTCACCAAATTTTGCACACACATCAGGACTGGCGAAAAATTTGATATTTTGGGGGAATTACACATATGAATGGCAAAATGACTCAATAGCGCCACCTTCAAAATTGGGCTTTAGTGGAGTTAATACGGGTAGTTTCACGTACAGCTATAAAATTTGGTACACAGGTACAGTAGCCCCAGACAAAAACATTCCTGCTTTTGAAATTTCAAAAAGCTCCACGGCGCCCCCTAGAAAATGTGGTGCACAGGGATTGGAATTTAACGAACTCCTCCTAGGATTTTTATCCGGTCTTCACCAAATTCGCTGTGTGGCATCTGGACCCCTCCAGGATGAAAAGTTATTAAAATCTTGTGGCTGCGTCACACGGTGTGGGTGTGGAATGGCAGCCATTTTCACCAATTTTGCCACATGGAATGAAATGAGTTTTGGAGGTGAAAGGATCCACCTAATATCACCAAATCCACACAAATCCTCACAAATCTCAGAAACTAATGTTTGATATACAATTCAGGAAGTGGCGTGTTCAAACGGCTCCACAGCGCCCCCTACAAATATTCAAATACTCATAAAAAACCACTGCTTTGACCTATAAACATGAAATTTGGTACACATGTATAATGTATCCAGACAAACAGATCTGTACACTTGAAATTCCAATCAGCTCCACAGCGCCCCCGAGACAATGTGGTGCTGAGACAATGGAATTTAACGAACTCCTCCCAGGATTTTCATCCCATCCCCACCAAATTCACTGTGTGGCATCTGGACCCCTTCAGGATGAAAAGTTATTAAAATCTCATGGCTGCGTCACACGGTGTGAGCGTGGCATGGCGGCCATTTTCAGCAAATTCGCCATGTGTAACGAAATGAGTTTTGGAGGTGAAGGGATCCACGTAAAATCACCAAATCCACACAAATCCTCATTAATCTCAAGACCTAATGTGTAATATACAATTCAGAAATGGATGTGGTCAAACGGCTCCACAGCACCCCCTACAAATATTTAATTAGTCATATAAAATCACTGCTTTATCCGACAAACATGCAAATTGGTACATACATATAGTATCCCAAGACCAACAGATTTGCACAGTCAAAATTCCAATCGGCTCTACGGCGCCCCCTAGACGAGGTCGTGTGGAGACATTGGAATTTAACGAACTCCTCCCAGGATTTTTATCCCATCTTGATGAAACTGGCTGTGTGGCATCTGGACCCCTTCAGGATCAAAAGTTATTAAAATCGTGTGGCTGCGTCACATGGTGTGGGCGTGGCATGGCGGCCATTTTTAGCCTATGACCATGAAGTGTGAAATGCTCATCATTTGGCTGTACATGATCAGATGTGAATGAAACTTGATATGTTTGATGACAGGCTATCCCTCAACACTTGGGCATGGCCAAAAAGCTCCACAGCGCCCCCTACAAATTTCAAAATTTCATATAAAGTAACTGGTTTGTCCTACAGACATAAAATTTGGTCAATGTGCAGAACAGGATGACACGAACACAATTGTGTAATTTAGACATTTGGATTGTCTCCAGAGCAGAGCTGCGGGGGGGAGCGAGGGCCCGTTTGACGCTGCTTGCAGCTTTAATTAGGGCCCGAGCCCGAAAAAGGCAAAGGGCAGCGATCAGTGTGAAACACTGAACGCTGCCTTTGCCTTGCAGGGCAAAGGCCATATTGTTCCTGCTCAGTTTCTTTCTTTCTTTCTTTCTTTATTAGGGCCCGAGCCCGAAAAAGGCAAAGGGCAGCGATCAGTGTGAAACACTGAACGCTGCCTTTGCCTTGCAGGGCAAAGGCCCTATTGTTCCTGCTCAGTTTCTTTCTTTCTTTCTTTCTTTCTTTCTTTATTAGGGCCCGAGCCCGAAAAAGGCAAAGGGCAGCGATCAGTGTGAAACACTGAACGCTGCCTTTGCCTTGCAGGGCAAAGGCCCTATTGTTCCTGCTCAGTTTCTTTCTTTCTTTCTTTCTTTATTAGGGCCCGAGCCCGAAAAAGGCAAAGGGCAGCGATCAGTGTGAAACACTGAACGCTGCCTTTGCCTTGCAGGGCAAAGGCCCTATTGTTCCTGCTCAGTTTCTTTCTTTCTTTCTTTCTTTCTTTCTTTATTAGGGCCCGAGCCCGAAAAGGCAAAGGGCAGCGATCAGTGTGAAACACTGAACGCTGCCTTTGCCTTGCAGGGCAAAGGCCCTATTGTTCCTGCTCAGTTTCTTTCTTTCTTTCTTTCTTTCTTTCTTTATTAGGGCCCGAGCCCGAAAAGGCAAAGGGCAGCGATCAGTGTGAAACACTGAACGCTGCCTTTGCCTTGCAGGGCAAAGGCCCTATTGTTCCTCTGAGTTTCTTTCTTTATTAGGGCCCGAGCCCGAAAAAGGCAAAGGGCAGCGATCAGTGTGAAACACTGAACGCTGCCTTTGCCTTGCAGGGCAAAGGCCCTATTGTTCCTGCTCAGTTTCTTTCTTTCTTTCTTTCTTTCTTTCTTTATTAGGGCCCGAGCCCGAAAAGGCAAAGGGCAGCGTTCAGTGTTTCACACTGATCACTGCCCTTTGCCTTGCAGGGCAAAGGCCCTATTGTTCCTCGTGAGTTTCTTTCTTTCTTTCTTTCTTTATTAGGGCCCGAGCCCGAAAAGGCAAAGGGCAGCGATCAGTGTGAAACACTGAACGCTGCCTTTGCCTTGCAGGGCAAAGGCCCTATTGTTCCTGCTCAGTTTCTTTCTTTCTTTCTTTCTTTCTTTATTTTTCTTACGCCAAATTAAACCCCAATTTGACCCCCTAAACATGCTGAAAAACTCCTCAAATTTTGCACACACATCAGGACTGGCGAAAAATTTGATATTTTGGGGGAATTACACATATGAATGGCAAAATGACTCAATAGCGCCACCTTCAAAATTGGGCTTTAGTGGAGTTAATACGGCTAGTTTCACGTACAGCTATAAAATTTAGTACACAGGTACAGTAGCCCGAGACAAAAACATTCCTGCTTTTGAAATTTCAAAAAGCTCCACGGCGCCCCCTAGAAAATGTGGTGCACAGGGATTGGAATTTAACGAACTCCTCCTAGGATTTTTATCTGGTCTTCACCAAATTCGCTGTGTGGCATCTGGACCCATCCAGGATGAAAAGTTATTAAAATCTTGTGGCTGCGTCACACGGTGTGGGCGTGGCATGGCGGCCATTTTCACCAATTTTGCCACATGGAATGAAATGAGTTTTGGAGGTGAAAGGATCCACCTAATATCACCAAATCCACACAAATCCTCACAAATCTCAGAAACTAATGTTTGATATACAATTCAGGAAGTGGCGTGTTCGAACGGCTCCACAGCGCCCCCTACAAATATTAAAATACTCATTAAAAACCACTGCTTTGACCTACAAACATGAAATTTGGTACACATGTATAGTGTATCCAGACAAACAGATCTGTACACTTGAAATTCCAATCAGCTCCACAGCGCCCCCTAGACAATGTGGTGCAGAGACAATGGAATTTAACGAACTCCTCCCAGGATTTTCATCCCATCCCCACCAAATTCACTGTGTGGCATCTGGACCCCTTCAGGATGAAAAGTTATTAAAATCTCATGGCTGCGTCACACGGTGTGAGCGTGGCATGGCGGCCATTTTCAGCAAATTCGCCATGTGTAACGAAATGAGTTTTGGAGGTGAAGGGATCCACCTAAAATCACCAAATCCACACAAATCCTCATTAACCTCAAGACCTAATGTGTAATATACGATTCAGGAGTGGACGTGTTCAAACGGCTCCACAGCGCCCCCTACAAATATTTAATTAGTCATATAAAATCACTGCTTTATCCGACAAACATGCAAATTCGTACATACATATAGTATCCCAAGACCAACAGATTTGCACAGTCGAAATTCCAATCGGCTCTACGGCGCCCCCTAGACAAGGTCGTGTGGAGACATTGGAACTTAACGAAGTCCTCCCAGGATTTTTATCCCATCTTGATGAAACTGGCTGTGTGGCATCTGGACCCCTTCAGGATCAAAAGTTATTAAAATCTTGTGGCTGCGTCACATGGTGTGGGCGTGGCATGGCGGCCATTTTTAGCCTATGACCATGAAGTGTGAAATGCTCATCATTTGGCTGTACATGATCAGATTTGAATGAAACTTGATATGCTTGATGACAGGCTATCCCTCAACACTTGGGCATGGCCAAAAAGCTCCACAGCGCCCCCTACAAATTTCAAAATTTCATATAAAGTAACTGGTTTGTCCTACAGACAAAAAATTTGGTCAATGTGCAGAACAGGATGACACGAACACAATTGTGTAATTTAGATATTTGGATTGTCTCCAGAGCAGCGCTGCTGGGGGGAGCGAGGGCCCGTTCGACGCTGCTTGCAGCTTTAATTTTTCTTACGCCAAATTGAACCTCAATTTGACCCCCTAAACATGCTCAAAAACTCACCAAATTTTGCAAACCCATCAGGACTGGCGAAAAATTTGATATTTTGGGGGAATTGCACATATGAATGGCAAAATGACTCAATAGCGCCACCTTAAAAATTGGGCTTTAGTGGAGTTAATACGGCTAGTTTCACGTACAGCTATAAAATTTGGTACACAGGTACAGTAGCCCGAGACAAAAACATTCCTGCTTTTGAAATTTTGAAAAAGCTCCACGGCGCCCCCTAGAAAACGTGGTGCGCAGGGATTGGAATTTAACGAACTCCTCCTAGGATTTTTATCCGGTCTTCACCAAATTCGCTGTGTGGCATCTCGACCCCTCCAGGATGAAAAGTTATTAAAATCTTGTGGCTGCGTCACACGGTGTGGGCGTGGCATGGCGGCCATCTTCACCAATTTTGCCACATGGAATGAAATGAGTTTTGGAGGTGAAGGGATCCACCTAATATCACCAAATCCACACAAATCCTCATCAATCTCAAGCGCTAAGGTTTAATATACAATTCATGAATGGACATGGTCAAACGGCTCCACAGCGCCCCCTGCAAATATTCAAATACTCATAAAAAGTCACTGCTGTATCCTACAAACATGAAATTTGGTACACACATATAGAATCCCGAGTCCAACAAATTTGCACAGTCGAAATTCCAATCGGCTCTATAGCGCCCCCTAGAAAAAGTCATGTGGAGACATTGGAATTTAACGAACTCCTCCCAGGATTTGTATCCAATCTTCACCAAATTCGCTGTGTGGCATCTAGACCCTTCCAGGATGAATAGCTATTAAAATCTCGTAGCTGCGTCACACGGCGTGGGCGTGGCATGGCGGCCATTTTGAGCGTGCGACCATGAAGTGTGAAATGCTCATAACTTCATTCCACATGATCAGATGTGAATGAAACTTGATATGTTTTATGACAGGCTATCCATCAACACTTGGGCGCAGCCAAACAGCTCGACAGCGCCCCCTAGAAATTTCAAAAATTCATATAAAATCACCGCTTTAACCTACAGACATAAAATTTGGTACATGTGCAGAGCAGTAACACAACTGTGTACTTTAAAGATTCCTATCATCTCCAGAGCAGCGGTGCGGGGGGGGAGCGAGGGCCCGTTCGACGCTGCTTGCAGCTTTAATTATTTGTCCGACTTTTAAATCGCATTTTTGAGGGCCTAAACGCACTCAAAAACTCACGAAAATTTGAACACACATCAGAAGTGGCGAAAAATTTGATATTTTATGGGAGTTGCACATGTGTGTGGCAAAATGGCTCTGTAGCGCCACCTTGAAAATTGGGTTCTATGGGAGTTAATACGGCTAGTTTCATGTAACCCTACCAAATTTGGTACACATGTGCACCAAGACAAGACAAACAAAATTGCCTAATCAATCCATCAGCAAAAATGTACAGGAAGTCCGCCATTTTGCTTTATATTTCTGATTTTTGCTCATGTTCAAGAGCTATAACCGAACACAGGGTAACTCCAAGACAGCTGAAATTTGGTCAGTATATACAACAGGCCTTCGTTATTAAAAGTTATCAAAACGCTCCGCAAAAGTCTGAGGGCGTGGGCGTGGCGGCCTCCTGAACTTTGATGTTTCGCCATAAAACTTCAAGTGCTGTCTAAATACACTTCACAGGCTCCGATCTGCCTCAAACTTTACACATTTGATCAGAGTCCTGCCCTGATCAGATCCATATGACAATATCCACCCACAGTCATAGCGCCACCTCCTGGCAACAGGAAATGACATTTTTTAAATTTTAATGTACTATTATTAGTCGGTTGACCGTATTCATCTGAAATGTGGTGACATGAGCCTCAAGACATTAATGATGATTCATGGAGAAAACTGTGACTGGTAGTCAAACAATGTGTCTGTGGCAGGGTGGCGAACTTCGATATCTCGCCATGACTACTAAAGTGTTTATATCTCAGCTGTACATGATCCGATCTGGCCCAAATTTCATGTGCTGGACAAGAGTCCACTTCTGAACACATCCACATTTTAAAATGTAATCATAGTCAAAGCGTCACCTAGTGGTAACAGGAACCGAAAATGGGACTTTTGCCCTTACCACTGCTTCAAATTTAGTAATATAATCCTGAAATTTGGCCAGTATATACAACAGGCTTTAATGATGAAAAGTTATCAAAATCTTCCACAAAAGTGAAACGGTGCGGCCGTTGCAGCCCTCTGAACTTTGAGTCATATGAAGGGGTTATGCTCCACTCTCCCCTACTCTAGCAGCCTCTGTGTCAGTGCTGCAGCCACCATCCCCCATTGCAAACAAACACACACACACACACACACACACACAGACACACACAGACACACACACAGAGACACACACAGACACACACAGACATGAAGGCTCAGAGAGAGAGAGAGAGAGAAATCCACTCCTGGAATCTGCATACCACCATGTATAATACACATCTTGCATTTAATGTTGTGCTTTAAAATAATTCGTCGATTCATGATTTTTAGTTTTCTTTTAAACATACATAAAATGATCTTGTGACATGTAAAATGACAGTAAAGTTGAATCTGAACCTAAAACTAACAAAAAAGCCTAGGTAAGCTGTTGTAACTCACACATGTAGTGTCCAGTCTGCTCCAGCTTTGTTGTTTCATGAAAGCTGTGGACTGACCACATCTACAAGCTAATATTCAGTCATGCTCATAGACATCAGGAGACAGTGTAGCTGAGACAAGGCTCCTCTCGGCGGGCTACTGTGAGCAATGACCTCCTGGTTGTAGATGTCTAACCGAGACACTCACATCCCTGACATCGTTAGAGTAAATTTTTAGACAGACTTCATCTTGATAAAATGAGCACAGATTTGACGTCTATACAACCACTTTCTTACTTCAAATAACCTTAAAAGTGTATTTTGTGTCATAATAACAGTAGTATTTTCCCAAAACTTGTATTACCTTTGAAAGTTTTCTCATACAGGCAGAATAACTTCCACTTCAAAAGCCCAACGGCGCCGTCCAATCAGCAACGTCTCATGTTGCCCACTGGTACGAACCTCTTCCAGTTTGGTTCATGTTGTTGTGTTTTGGTTATCGTTGTAGTGTTTTGCACTTCAGGGTCACCAGTAGTTAATGTTGTGCTGTTGTTGAATGTGTACTTGTGTTTGTAGTTCTTTTTTTCAATTTTTAGCCATTTGTTGATGTGGTTTGTACTTCAGGGCCACCCTAAGTATGTGAGGTGTTTATGGAACATCAGTAAAATGTAGGATTTACCAATGAGCAGATGTTCAGCCAGTGTTTAGCCTCTGACCAGTTTATGACTGATATCAGAAGATGACTGGTGAAAACATGAATATATTTTCTGAATCAAACATTTTACAAATATCAAGTCTTGTGTCATTGAAAATCAATGCACCATAAGTCGGTTATACAAAAACAGCCATTCATCAGCAAGCAGAGTGGATTAATAGCTGTAGAAATGCTGAACCTAAACAAAGAGGTGAGGTGGGGTGACCAAATCATTCCATCATAGTGGAAAAGTTAGTCTGGAACCCAAATTAAAATACATAATATATATGTTAAAACAACACAGCAACGTGCCAACATATATTTTACTTTTATATAAACAAATTCACAATATTTGTACGTTGAATGCAGAGAAAATTATTTTACAATATTTTAAGGGGTACTTACATTTATGAAGTCTTACAATTACAACAGGCCCTTTGAGGACAACCTTGATGCTGATGTGTCCTGGGATGAAAATGAGTTTGACACCCCTGATGTACATGGTGGCCGTGCCATGTGAGAAAGTTTGTGATGCAATCCTTAAAATTGGTCAGCTAAGTCTGACTAACTTGAAATTTCTGCCACATCCCGACATGCGCCACACCTGGATGTGCGCCACATCCCGACACGCGTGGGTGTGCGAGGGCCCGTTCAACGCTGCTTGCAGCTTTAATTTTTCTTACGCCAAATTGAACCCCAATTTGACCCCCTAAACATGCTCAAAAACTCCTCAAATTTTGCACACACATCAGGACTGGTGAAAAATTTGATATTTTGGGGGAATTACACATATGAATGGCAAAATGACTCAATAGCGCCACCTTGAAAATTGGACTTTAGTGGAGTTAATACGGCTAGTTTCACGTACAGCTATAAAATTTGGTACACAGGTACAGTAGCCCCAGACAAAAACATTCCTGCTTTTGAAATTTTGAAAAAGCTCCACGGCGCCCCCTAGAAAACGTGGTGCGCAGGCATTGGAATTTAACGAACTCCTCCTAGGATTTTTTTCCGGTCTTCACCAAATTCACTGTGTGTCATCTGGACCCCTTCAGGATCAAAAGTTATTAAAATCTCGTGGCTATGTCACACGGTGTGGGCGTGGCATGGCAGCCATTTTCACCAATTTTGCCACATGGAATGAAATGAGTTTTGGAGGTGAAGGGATCCACCTAATATCACCAAATCCACACAAATCCTCACAAATCTCAAAAACTAATGTTTGATATACAATTCAGGAAATGGCGTGTTCAAACGGCTCCACAGCGCCCCCTACAAATATTCAAATACTCATGAAAAACTACTGCTTTGACCTACAAACATGAAATTTGGTACACATGTATAGTGTATCCAGACAAACAGATCTGTACACTTGAAATTTCAATTGGCTTCACAGCGCCCCCTAGACAATGTGGTGCAGAGACATTGGAATTTAACGAACTCCTCCCAGGATTTTTATCCCATCTCCACCAAATTGGCTGTGTGGCATCTAGACCCCTTCAGGATGAAAAGTTATTAAAATCTTCTGCCTCTGTCACACGGTGTGGGCGTGACAGGGCGGCCATTTTGAGCGTGTGGCCATGAAGTGTGAAATGCTCATAACTTGACTGCACATGGCCGAATATGAATGAAACTTGATATGCTTGATGACAGGCTATCCCTCAACACTGTGGCGCACTTAAACAGCTCCACAGCGCCCCCTACAAAATTTTAAAATTTCATATAAAATCACTGGTTTGTCGTACAGACATGAAATTTGGTACATGTGCAGAGCAGGATGACACGAACACCAGTGCGTGCTTTAGACATTCCCATCGTCTCCACAGCGGCGTTGCGGGGGGGGAGCGAGGGCCCGTCCGACGCTGCTTGCAGCTTTAATTTTTCTTACGCCAAATTGAACCCCAATTTGACCCCCTAAACATGCTCAAAAACTCCCCAAATTTTGAACACACATCAGGACTGGCGAAAAATTTGATATTTCGGGGGAATTATACATATGAATGGCAAAATGACTCAATAGCGCCACCTCTAAAATTGGACTTTAGTGGAGTTAATACGGCTAGTTTCACGTACTGCTATGAAATTTGGTACACAGGTACAGTAGCCCCAGACAAAAACATTCCTGCTTTTGAAATATCGAAAAAGCTCTACGGCGCCCCCTAGAAAACGTGGTGCGCAGGGATTGGAATTTAACGAACTCCTCCCAGGACTTTTATCCCATCTCCACCAAATTGGCTGTGTGGCATCTAGACCCCTTCAGGATGAAAAGTTATTAAAATCTTCTTCCTCTGTCACACGGTGTGGGCGTGACAGGGCGGCCATTTTGAGCGTGTGGCCATGAAGTGTGAAATGCTCATAACTTGACTGCACATGGCCGAATATGAATGAAACTTGATATGCTTGATGACAGGCTATCCCTCAACACTGTGGCGCACTTAAACAGCTCCACAGCGCCCCCTACAAAATTTTAAAATTTCATATAAAATCACTGGTTTGTCGTACAGACATGAAATTTGGTACATGTGCAGAGCAGGATGAGACGAACACGAGTGCGTGCTTTAGACATTCCCATCGTCTCCACAGCGGCGTTGCGGGGGGGGAGCGAGTGCCCGTCCGACGCTGCTTGCAGCTTTATTTTTCTTACGCCAAAATTGAACCTCAATTTGACCCCCTAAACATGCTCAAAAACTCACCAAATTTTGCACACACATCAGGACTGGCGAAAAATTTGATATTTTGGGGGAATTACACAAATGAATGGCAAAATGACTCAATAGCGCCACCTTAAAAATTGGGCTTTAGTGGAGTTAATACGGCTAGTTTCACGTACAGCTATAAAATTTGGTACACAGGTACAGTAGCCCGAGACAAAACCATTCCTGGTTTTGAAATTTTGAAAAAGCTCCACGGCGCCCCCTAGAAAACGTGGTGCGCAGGCATTGGAATTTAACGAAATCGTCCTAGGATTTTTATCCGGTCTTCACCAAATTTGCTGTGTGGCATCTAGGCCCCTCCAGGATGAAAAGTTATTAAAATCTTGTGGCTGCGTCACACGGTGTCGGCGTGGCATGGCGACCATTTTGAGCAAATTCGCCATGTAGAACGAAATGAGTTTTGGAGGTGAAGGGATCCACGTAAAATCACCAAATCCACACAAATCCTCATTAATCTCAAACACTAGCATTTAATATACAACTTAGGACTGGGCGTGGTCAAATGGCTCCACAGCGCCCCCTACAAATATTCAAATACTCATAAAATATTACCGCTTTATCCTATTAATATGAAATTTGGTACAGTCATATAGAATCCCAAGACCAACAGATTTGCACAGTCGAAATTCCAATAGGCTCTACAGCGCCCCCTAGAAAATGTTGTGCAGAGACATTGGAATTAAACGAACTCCTCCCAGGATTTTTATCCGAATCTCATGAAATTGGCTGTGTGGCATCCAGGCCCCTCCAGGATGAAAAGTTATTAAAATCTCGTGGCTGCGTCACACGGTGTGGGCGTGGCATGGCGGCCATTTTGAGCAAATTCGCCATGTGGAACGAAATGAGTTTTGGAGGTGAAGGGATCCATGGAAAATCACCAAATCCACACAAATCCTCATTAATCTCAAGACCTAATATTTATTAAAGCTGCAAGCAGCGTCGAACGGGCCCTCGCTCCCCCCCGCAGCGCTGCTCTAGAGACGATCGGAATGTCTAAAGCACTCAATTGTGTTCGTGTCATCCTGCTCTGCACATTTACCAGATTTTAAGTCTGTAGGACAAACCAGTTATTTTATATGAATTTTTGAAATTCGTAGGGGGCGCTGTGGAGCTTTATGGCTGCCCCCAAGTGTTGAGGGATCGCCTGTCATCAAGATCATCAGGTTTCATTCACATCTAATCATGTACAGTCAAGTTATGAGCAATTCACACTTCATGGCCACAGGTCAAAGATGGTCGAACAAAAATCCTGGGAGGAGTTCGATAAATTCCAATGCCTGCGCACAGCGTTTTCTAGGGGGCGCCGTTGAAATTTTTTGTCCAAAATGGCCACCATGCCACGCCCACACCATGTGATGCAGCCTCAAGATTTTAATAACTTTTCATCCTGGAGGGGTCTAGATGCCACACAGCAAATTTGGTGAAGATGGGACAAAAATCCTGGGAAGAGTTCGTTAAATTCTAATGCCTGCACACCACGTGCTCTAGGGGGCGCCGTTGAGCCTTTTTTGAAATTTTAAAAGCAGGAATGTTTTTGTCTCGGGCTACTGTACGTTTGTACCGAATTTCATGAGTTTACGTAAAACTAGCTGTATTACAGTTTTTCTCCATAGGTCTGGCTCATTTCTTGAAACTGAATTACATTCTCAAAACAACATGGACAAACCTCCAAACTACTTGGCAATTGTTCACAACAGACTGGCTTTTCTCCTTCATTTCATCAAATTGCAAATGTCTTAGTTCATGTCTCGATGTCTCAGTACATCTTTGCAAATGATTTTGTACAGGTTGCCTTCATTTGGCACTATTTCCAAATGAATAGATCTTGTTGATCTGAACTGATTGTTGACTTCTCAGTCTGATGGTCGTTCACTCCAAAACATGTCAGCATCATTTCATTGTATAAGTCATCACATGCACAATAGTCTGTTCAATTGTCAAAATTAGTCATAAACATACGGTGGCCAGGAGAGGGACGGTGAGGATAGCTTTATTTACAGCACTGTAGGCTCCATATAATGCTCCTTGTTTTTTGTTTTTGGTTTATATTACAGTATGTTATGCTGTATATACTTTTTACTCTGATGTATGAAAGTCACTTTATGTGTGTCAATACAGTTTTCTCAATTGTTTACACACATTTTGTGAAAGCATGCCTCATACTTTCAGAACTCTACACACAAATCAGAAAACACACACACACAATGGGCAAAACCCCTCAGTTCTCCTTCAAATGAAACTTTACATTCAAAACTGTTATTTCTTCTTAAAATGCTATTTTGTTTTCAAATGACACAAACCATCATATGAACAGACATTTATAAGAACCAGTTGAACACTGATGTGCTCAGTGTAAAACACTATGATTAATGGAAAACACTTCTTCTCCATTCATCATAAGGACTTAAGCCTTTTTTTGTTCACTGTTATGCTCACTACAGACAGTACATACATGAGTGTGTTGTAAAATATTTCAGAATATTGTTATTTTTACTCAAAACACATAATTGCACAGTAACAAATATATTTTATTTTTCCCGCTAAAACTATGTACACAGTGAACACCCCAACCAACACAAAGTTGCACATACAGTGCATACAAATATACAAACAAGAGAGAAATTTACAGTTTACAGTTACAGTACTCCTCTTACTCTCACTCCTCTGGCTCTGTTTCCAATGTTGGCAACCATTGCTCCAAAACAGAAGAACTAGCCTGTTGCCTTTTTATGCTAAAGCTCTGACTGCTAATTGTAAAACTGTGTGACAGGTGTTTGTCCATGTGATGAGTCAGTGTGCATAGCAGGACAATTAACTTTAGAATTTTGAATGACAGTGTGTTCTTTGAGAAAACAAGAGATTTTCTTCATGAAAATTTTGCCAAATACAGAGAACTGTTTGTAGTGTTTTCAAAAAGTGTGTTTTAGAACTGTAATGTGAGTGTAAAGCATGAATTGTGCTTGTAGTTTTGCAGAACTGGTTCAGGGGGTTGGTGCATGAGTTACATGTTGTGGTCATTGTGTCTCAAGTACCGGCATTTGTGTGTAAACAACTGAGAAAAACTGTAAAAAGTTACAGTTTCCTTGACAGTATGAGTGCAATGTGTGATGACAAACCTTGGAGGCTACTCTTACCATGAAATCCTATTTTTTCAGTTTTATACACAATTGTATTCTGTTAGCTGGACAAACAAAAACTAGCACAGTAACCATTGTGAATGAAGGACTGGGCTCAGACTGAGAGGTGGACATGGAGGATATTTCAATAGTCATCTACCATAGTGACAAAACATCTAAACATTTTGACTTGCAGTGTTTACACAATGCCAAAGGGATGATGCATTTTGGAGGCACTGACTGTTCATATGAGAATAGAATTTAGTTTTGACCAGTCGTGTGAACTGTTTTGGGAGAGATATGAGCTTTTGCCGGTGAACCATGGTGTTGTGCTGAACCATCCAGGTTATTTTTGCAAGAGTACCAAGAGTGTTGAGAACATCCAGTCTGTTTCAAGAAATGAGCCAAAGCAATTGAGAAAGATCCTTGCATTTTTGGTGGCACTGACTATTTATATGAGACAGAAACTTAGTTTTGAAGCATGAGTGAAAGGTTTTGGGGGAGATATGAGCTTTTGCACGTGAGCTATGGTGTTGTGCTGAACTGTAAGACTGTTTTGCTAAATGATCTTAGAGTTTTGAGAATGTAATTTCAGTTTCGAGAAATGAGCCAAACCTATGGAGAAAAACTGTAACTCCACACCCAGTGCAAAGGCCAGCGTTCAGTGTTTCACACTGATCACTGGCCTTCTCCCTTCGGTCCTCGGGCCCTAATAAAGAAACCGCCAAAGAAGCACCACAGGAACAATAGGGTCCTACGCACTGTAGTGCTCAGGCCCTAATTATAATCCTAAACCAATATGAGCAATTTGAAAACATAATGAAGGCTAAAAGCTACACTGTAGCTCCTGCTAAAGAAGTAAGGAAAGTTAATTTTAAAAAGGACTGTGTGAATGCGTAAGTTCATAAGTTCATCAATATAACTGCCACATATAAGGCACGAGTAGATCTGACTATAACTACAATTGTGTACTACATTAAATTAATGTCTTGCTGTTAAACAGTGTTGAGAGCAAGCAAAGAACAAATATATAAACGTCATTCAAACTGATAGGTAGACTTACTGCAAATTTCTGCAAGGTCAACAAGTATAAGGCTTTAGTCTTTTAATCTGTCTCTCTTTCATTATTAAAGTCCTACTGCTATGTGGCCTATAGAACAATTGTTTTGAAATAATTTGCTGCCAACAAGGAAAAGAAAGCAGGAAAGACTGGAGTCCCCTCCACTCCAGTAGATCAAGAACTTACTAGCCTATATGTAATTTATAAATGAATTCATTGGTTTTTATATAGCGTTTTTCTGAACACTCAAAGACGCTTTTCATTGTTGCGTTATTTATTTGCTCCATACTCAAAGGTGGTAAGCTACGTATGTAGTCACAGCTGCCCTGGGGTAGACTGACGGAGGCGAGGCTGCAAGTCTGTGCCCCTCCAGCCACCAACCAACAACTCACTCTCACACTGCATTCACCCAGGCTTCCTGGTGTTCCCGTCATGGTCTCCCACCCAGGTGCTGACCATGCCCAACTTCGGTTAGCTTCCAAGATCCAAGATCATTGGCATCCACAAGGCAGTATGGCCACAGATTAGATGTAAGCAAATGAATAAACTCTTCTATTTGTAAAAACTCTTACCCTTCCCTCTCACTATCCATACACCAAGCTCCATCACATCTTCTGTGAGCGGTAATGTTTTCTTCCTACATGTTTGTTTGGTCAGTATGTGTTTTTCTTTTTATATTTATCTATGATCTTCAACATCACCTATTCTGGCGAACGTTGTGTGTGCAGTACAGGTTACCATGGTGATATACCTTGAAAAGAAGTGAACCACTGCTGTAGTCCTGAAAACCCAAGGTCATCCTGAAGTTACCTTGTTAACCCCAAATCCTGCTGTGTAGTAAAGACCTCTGGAGTAATGCCATCTAAGGCTTTGTATTAAACTAGCATCTACTTTGTTTGTCCATTCAGTCTTTCACATTATTTATTTTTTGAAGAAAAATTTAACAAATGTCATTGTAATCTTTGACTTTTAAAGTTTTTATGTGCTGTTATCACTGGGATGACAGCATATCCCTGTGCTAAACTACAATTTAGTTGAAACAAGTCATCAACTAAATTTTTTAATCATTGTGTTTCTTGACAATATTAACACAGCTCTGAACTGGACTAGAAAAAAAACACCTAAAGCTTTAGTTTAAAGCCCCATCACTGAATGAGCCTGATTCAATGAGCCTGATATAGGGCTACTTGTCCCCTATAAGGCCCCCTAAATGAAGAATATTTCATAATTGTTTCCTTTGGAAAGAATTCATACCTAAACCTTAAAACTCACTGTTCACATTATTAACCTGAAACACTGCAGTGCTTTCTTGCTCATACAAATGCACACAATTACTCACCAGTGCGAGTGTTAATGATGAAGAAGTTCTGTGGGTTTCCACTAATAATGCGGTAGTTGAGTCTATCAGCAGGTCCTGCAGGTGTTGCGTCAGGGTCCTGAGCCTGGATCTGGATCACAGAAACATCTCGTGGAGAATTCTCAGGCACTGAGGGCCGGTACAATGGCTCAGAGGTCAGTGGGGCATTGTCATTAACATCCTCCACCTGAATGAACACCTCAATAGTGGTGAACTGAGGAACCACACCGTGGTCGGTGGCATACACAGTTAACCAATAGGAGTCCTTGGTCTCCCGGTCCAGCATATCAGTGGTGTAGATCAGTCCTGATAAAGAAAACACAAAAAGAACAAACACATATTACTAAAGTAAAGATGCAGTAATGTCAAGACTTTTTTACAGTAGCTGCAAAGGCAATTAATTATTAGGGAGCCAAGCCCGAGGGGCCTGAGGGACACGTATGCTAGCATACGCGTTTCCCAGGCCCAAAGGGCTGGGAACCCTATTGTTTTCGTGCAGATTATTATTTTCCTTCATTATTTTTCCTTTGATAAAAGTAGTGCTGCAGGCTACACCGTGCAAGGGAATGTGGTGCAATTTGGAGGGTTGGTCCAGACCCCTGCCCTTACCTCAGATGCAAAAAATTGCACATGTTTGCCAGCAGGGGGCGCTATAACCAAAGTCAACACGTTTTGGGTTATAACTCCCACACCGTATGTTGCACATTCAAATACCTTATATCCATTGATTCCCTGAATAGCACTGAATCATCTGGGATAAGCCACGCCCATTTCTGCCTATAATTTTTTTTCGCAAAATGGCAAAAACTGGAAGACCTACTTTTTCAAACTCCTCCTTGGGTTTTTGTCCAATCAGCATGAAACTTGGCACGTACAGTCTTCAGTTGGACCTGATCTAAAGTTATCAAAGAATTTTGTTCCATCAAAATATGCACGAATTATTAACGCATACATTTTTATAGCTAGCTATAAAAACGCCAACTGTTGCATATCTTGGTCAAAAGTAATGCCAATAACACCAAACCTAAGATTTCATGTTGTCATGTGACTGTGGAGGTATGAGATAAATTTGGCTCATGTTCGCCACTAGGGGGCGCTGCAACTATGGGAAATTTATATCTTTTAAATGGCAAGACCCATTTTTCCCAAATTTGGTAGGTATGATGCTGGGTCACTCCTGAGGCCATATCTTAATGTTATTCATGAATGGTCAAAGTGGGCGTGGCTTATTACAAGAAAAACAACAAACATTTATTTCAGCTCAAGTATTATGCTGAGGACTGTGAAGTTTACAGGGTATATAGAGAAGAGCACACAGACCACCCACACCAAAAATTGTGCGTCTACTCCACTAGGTGGCGCTATAACAGTTGCAAACGCACTTTGGCCTGGAACTTTCACATTTTAAATCACGTCTTCGTAAACTTTATATCTACGTGTTCCCTTAATAGTGTCGCATCTTCTGACATAGGCCACACCCACATCCACTGCACATTTCTCTTTGTACGTCAATACACATCAAAAACCTACTTTTTCCAACTCCTCCTACAGTTTAAACTCCATCTGCACCAAACTTTGCACATACAATCTCCAGATGTGCTTGAGCAAAAGTTATCAAAAGAATTTTGCTACTTCAAAAAATGTGCGAGTTATAAGTCCACAATTTTTTGTTCTAGCTAAAAAGCACATACTGCTGCATAATGTTGTCAACGTGAAAGCTATCCACATTGAACTCAACTCACTTGTGTCAGAGGTCAACCAGAGGCTCTGTACCAAACTTGGCGCTAATTAGCCAATAGGGGGCGCTATAAATAGGAAAAATTCAAGCAACATGAAAGTTGATCAGATTGGCACCAAATTTGGTGAGCATGATGTGGGCTTGCTCCCGAGGCCAGCCGTGAAATTTAGTAATGTTTGGTCAAAGTGGGCGTGACTTGTTACAGCTGACACATTGAGCCTTTCACGCTTCTGATGCTCTTTCCAATACCATTACAACACTGCTGGTGAGACGTTGGTCGGTATCCTGAAGCTCGCCCTGCGCCCGTCGTCCTTCTGGGCGGACTTCCGTGGGCTAACCCTAACCCGAGACCCGGGGACCGAGTCGCAAGCCCCCTTTCATAACTGCTTGCAGTTCTAGTTCTATTTTGAGTTTGAAAAAAATATTTTTTTTGTCATTTTCTTCTAATGTCTGAAGTCCTCACCACAACAGGAGTTGAAACAGTGGATAAAAAGAGAAGAGAGAGACAGAGAACACCTGGAGTGTGGACCAGCTATCATTAACAAGAGATGAACCTGACATAAAGAAGGCCATGAGAAAGATCAGATTTGAAAAAACAAAAGTGGATATCGAGAAGACAGAATTTCCCACACATACAATACCTAGCAGTGTATTTTAGAGGACATCTGAAACTTATTGAGAAATGCATCAGTAAAACAGGTGATTCCTTCCTTAAACATTTTAGCTATAATGAAATGTGTCATTGGGATTAAAGGAATCACACTAAACTGCATTAAATCATATTTATCAGATAGATTTCAGTTTATTTGTGTAAATGATGATTCTTCCACTCACACAAGTGTTAGTTATGGAGTTCCACAGGCTTCTCTGTTAGGACCAATATTACTTATTTTGCACATGCTCCCCTTAGGCAGTATTGTTAGGAAACACTGCATACATATACAGCGGAAAAATGCTAGATGGCAGCCAACAAGGCAGATGTCTTTGCGTGATGCTCCTGCAACTGCTGCTAGGTTTTGTCTAAACAGCAATATTATTTATTAGAAAAGCACACCAGACTGGTGCAATGGTGTGTTACAGTAGTGATGCACTTCTGGAAATCGGCAAAGTTCACTACGAACTTGTCGTTAGTCTTTCGAGTTCAACTTTCTGCTACGCTTGGACACCGACTGCCAATGCATTACAGCAATGGCCTCAGGTGAGGGGTGCAGCCAGGAAACAAAACAGACAAAGTGGAAGTGTGACTAGAGAGATGGACTACATGCAAAGCTAAAGGCTAGGGGTTACTAGACCAACGCCACCTAGCCTGTTGCTTGCCAATGTCCGCTCCCTCGACAACAAGTTGGATGAGCTGAGAACCGGGATTACAAAAGAGACTGCTGTGCTCTCATTTTCACGGAAATGCGGCTTATGGACACCACGCCAGACTCGGCGATCCACCTGGAGACGCACTCCACTCACCGCGGTGACCGGACGACAGCTTTGGGAAAGAACAGAGGCGGCAGTATTTGTGTCTACATAAACAACAGGTGGTGCATGAATGTGTGGTTTGTTAACAGACATTGCTTTGTGGACGTAGAACTGCTGACGGTGAAGCGTAGGCCCTTTTATCTCTCGAGAGAATTTGGCGTTGTGTTCATCCTGGCTATTAACATTCCACCACAAGCCAACTCTGCAGCAGCACTGGGGCTGCTACACGACACAGGAACGAGACAACACACCTGGACCATTATCCATCATAGTCGGCGACTGCAACAACTGCACCTTGAGGACTATCCTGCTCAGGTACCATCAACATGTCTGCCAACATTCTGGACCATTTCTACAGCAAAGCAACATCACAGGCACACTTTGGACTGCACAATCACATCTCCGTGTTCCTCTATCCAGCATACAGACAACTCCTCAAGTTTGAAGCTGGAGGGACACTACACCACCAGAGACTCCCGACACGTGGAAAGGCCTGCAACACTACACTGACTACCAACAGAGGAACAGGGTGGTCACAGCCAGCCGTGCTACACCAGATGAGCTGAATGAGTTCTGCGCTCACTTCAAGACCCTCAATGTGGACCAACAGAGAGAGACTGTGTCCGAGGTGAGCCCCACAGAACACTTCACTCGCTGTGTCAGCCATGGAGATGCACCCGGTACTAAAGAGGATAAACCCACGGAAGGAAGCTGGCACAGACAACATTCCCAGACGTGCACTCAGGGCCTGTTCACCAGAGTTGACAAAGGTGTTTGCAAACATCTTCAACCTGTACCTCTCACAAGCCTCCATACTTTCATGCTTCAAGACCTTCACCATCATGTCACTACCAAAGAAAAGCACTGTGACCTGCCTTAACAACTGTCAGCCCATTGCAATTACTCCAATTGCGATGAAGTGTTTTGAAAAGACAGTCAAGACCCACATCCAGAGGATGATCCTGGACACCTTAGACCCTCTGCATTTTGCGTATCACCAGAACCAGTCCACTGATGGTGCAGTCTGTACTGCCATCCATATGGCACTCACTCAGGCAAGGACACATACACCAGAATGCTGTTTATCGACTACAGCTAAGCATTAAACATGGCCATTTTACACAAACTCTGTGACAAGCTCCGGACCCTCTGCAGCAGCTGAGTGCAGAACTTTCTTACAGACAGACCCCAGTCAGTCATAGGGCTTTTCCACTGACCTGGTGTGTGTGTGTGTCATCTGTGTGTCTGTGTGTGGGTGTCTGTGTTGAGTGCACGTTATTAGTTAGGTTAGAAAGCAGTATATACTTGGTGTACTGTCTAAAAGTGGGTGATTACTCTGTTCAAAAATCACGTCTTTTTGAAACCCTACTTGGATGGATGGGTGGATGGATGGATGGATGGATAGATAGATGGACAGATAGATAGATGGACAGATAGATAGATAGATAGATAGATAGATAGATAGAAAGATAGATAGATAGATAGATAGATAGATAGATAGATAGATAGATAGATAGATAGATAGAAAGATAGATAGATAGATAGATAGATAGATAGATAGATAGATAGATAGATAGATAGATAGATAGATAGATAGATAGATAGATAGATAGATAGATAGATAGACAGACAGACAGACAGACAGACACGAAGGATCACTGAATCTGCATTGACCAGTAAGCAACACTGACAACAGTAGTGATTTGAAGATTGGTAAATGTTACATGAAGTTCAGAAAAATCTGAATCTTGTTATGTTCATAATACAAGGTTGCCTACACATTATGCAACTTAATTAATTTTATTATAGTTTAGTATGGTTTATAATGCAGGGTAACATTTTGAAGGACAATCCTGAATGCTTGATCCTTACAGTATTGCAGGGGCATTTTTCTGCCATGGTTTTCGTCCACTTGTCCCATTAGAGGGAGAGGTCATTACGAATTAATACAAAGATGTTCTGAGTAATCACCTTTATTACACATTTTTATCCTGATGGGAGTGGTCTGATCCAGGATGACAATGGCCCCTGTCCGTTGGACACAAGGGGTTGCTGTTAGCTCACAGACTCAACCATATTTCCATTTTTTCATTCAGCTTTCAGCCCTTTACTGCATCACTGCAGCTACTCTCTTTTTCTTATCTGTGCTGCAAGGAGGCAGATTGAATAGTGATCCAGACTGTCCCTCCTTGTTCTCCAATGTGTTTCATGCCTATTACTCCTGTGGCACTTGTAGTTAATTCCACACTTTTAATTGGACAGCAGGCTTGTAAGGAGGAGTTCAGGTTATTAAAAGCAATGCTGTAGTTTGGTGCATAGCAATTAACTGCAGCACAGGAGCCAGAATGAGGCAGAGATGAATGAACAGTGAAGCAGACGGAACACAGCATAGGACAACTTTGAATTAATTACAGTTAACCTTGAACATTCAGTTGTCCCACGGGACAAAAACAGTAGTGCATTGTTTAATAAATAGATAGATAAATGTAACTTTTCTTTAAAGATAGAACCTGGTCCTCTGACTCAAGTTTTTACATGAAGTAGAAAACATGAGCACATTTCCTCTATTGCTGTTCTTTGCAGTGGTAGTGTGCTGTATAGAACTGATTTTGAACTTCTTGTCCTTTAAGGCTGGTACACACTACAAGATAATCGGGCCGATTTTTGTCCCGATTTCCCCTTTACAATCAAAGCCAGCAAAGGCCCGATTGTCGATGTTTGCAAATGACATCGTGTCTGATTTTCCTGTGGTGTGGGGTGTGGTAAGAGTGATTTTGTCCGGTCTGATCCGCTTGGAAGGCCTCGGAAGGAGAGATCGTAGATAATGACCATGTTTAATATTTGCGACTGGAAATCCTGTAGTGTGTGGGGGTTTCCTCCGAGAGGAGCCGAGCATGCACAGTGTCTAATGTCACATGTACCAGATTTAAGCCAATCAGAACGCGAGCTGACTCAGCTGACTGATGGAAGAGGAAGCAAAACAAAAAGTAGAGTTACCGTCGCTAAAAAAATTAATCAGATTAATCATGATGATGGATTAATCCACACTAACACGTCAATTTTTACAGTCCTAAAAAATCTCTGCCCCTTGGCTTAGAGATCTAGATGGTCTGATGAAAAAAACAGCTTCAATTCTAGTAACGTGCCGCATTTTTGCAGTAACGGTAACGGCGTTGTAATGATGGGAAGAGTAATCAATTAGATTACTCGTTACTGAAAAAAGGAATGCCATTAGTAACGCCGTTATTTGTAATGCCGTTATTCCTATCATGTTTGACTGAAGTCAACTAAAGTCATGTTTGACTACGCGAGATTTGGAATATTGAGCATGAAGAACCTGATCAGTTAGTGTGTGGTGTGCTCTGTAGTGAACACCACACACTATAAGATCAGAAGAGAGAAATCTTGTGCAATCTGTCTTTTGTTATCATCAAGTGTGTGGTCTCTAAATCTGTGAAGTTTTGACAAAACTGTAATGTATGCCAGCCTTAAGTTGTATTGTATTGCTCTATGTTCATTTTCAACTACCTCACTCCCCACATCTCTGGAGTCTCAGCTGCAATGTCCCCTTTTTAAATAACACTTTTAAAGGTTCCATAATTTATCCCTTTGACCAAGTAATGCAAGTCTCTTGTACCCATAAAGTATCTCAAAGTTGTAGCTCAAAATACTGTGCAGATCATTGCCATGCCTTTGTCACCCTTTGTTTTAGCCAAGTTCAAAAAAGGTTGTTTCAGTGTGTGCAGATTTACATGCAAATGAGCTGCTCCAGCCAAGCTTTTTCATAAAAGAAGACTTTGTATCTTCTTTCCTCTGCTCCATCATTTAGTGTATTTTCAGACCCCTTTATCAGCTTTATTTTTTACATGTAAATATAGTTGAAATCAAAACACAGTGATTGAATTAAACATATTTCTATGGCTATTTCATCAGAAAACATTGTGGTAATAAGATCTGAATATTGGCATTGCTTGGAAATAAAATTAAAAATGACTGTTACACAGAATGTAGTCTTAATTGGTCAGATATTAACCACTGCTTCATACTCTTTCTGCTATTGTTTGAAAACAGAGAGAAAAGTATGTAAATAAAAATATCTGAATTGGAACTCAACTGTATTAACAAAAAGCAAAAAAAAGTTAAAGCTGCAAGCAGCGTCGGACGGGCCCTCGCTCCTCACCGCACTCCTCTCCAAAGGACCTTGTCTAGGGGGCGCCGTAGAGCCGATTGGAATTTCGACTGTGCAAAATCTGTTGGTCTTGGGATACTATATGTATGTACCAAATTTTATGTTTGTACGATAAAGCAGTGATTTTATATGAGTATTATAATGATTGTAGGGGGCGCTGTGGAGCCGTTTGTCCACATCCATTCCTGAAATGTATATTAAATATTAGGTCTTGAGATTTCTGAGGATTTGTGTGGATTTGGTGATTTTACATGGATCCCTTCACCTCCAAAACTCATTTCGTTCCACATGGCGAATTTGCTCAAAATGGCCGCAATGCCATGCCCACACCGTGTGACACAGCCACAAGATTTTAATAACTTTTCATCCTGGATGGGTCTAGATGCCACACAGCGAATTTGGTGAAGATCGGATAAAAATCCTGGGAGGAGTTCGATAAATTCCAATGCCTGCACACTACGTGCTCTAGGGGGCGCTGTTGAGCCTTTTTTGAAATTTTAAAAGCAGGAATGTTTTTGTCTTGGGCTACTGTATATGTGTACCAAATTTCATGAGTTTACGTCAAACTAGCCGTATTAACTCCACGAAAGCCCAATTTTCAAGGTGGCGCTATTGACTCATTTTGCCATTCATATGTGTAATTCCCCCAAAATATTAAATTTTTCACCAGTCCTGATGTGTGTGCCAAATTTGGGGAGTTTGTGAGCATGTTTAGGGGGTCATGGCGGCCATTTTGAACAACAAAGCTTAACGGCGCCCCCTGGAGCACGTTGGGTGCAGGCATTGGAATTTAACGAACTCCTCCCAGGATTTTTGTACGATCTTTACCAAATTTGCTGTGTGGCATCTACACCCCTCCAGGATGAAAAGTTATTAGGGCCCGAGCACTACAGTGCGTAGGACCCTATTGTTCCTGTAGTGTTTCTTTGGCAGTTTGGCGGTTTGGCGGTTTATTTGGCGGTTTCTTTTTCTTACGCCACTTTGAACCCCAATTTGACCCCCTAAACATGCTCAAAAACTCCCCAAATTTGGCACACACATCAGGACTGGTGAAAAATTTGATATTTTGGGGGAATTATACATATGAATGGCAAAATGACTCAATAGCGCCACCTAGAAAATTGGGCTTTAGTGGAGTTAATACGGCTAGTTTCACGTAAACTCATGAAATTTGGTACACATGTACAGTAGCCCAAGACAAAAATATTCCTGCTTTTAAAATTTCAAAAGAGGCTCAACAGCGCCCCCTAGAGCACGTAGTGTGCAGGCATTGGAATTTATCGAACTCCTCCCAGGATTTTTGTCCGATCTTCACCAAATTCGCTGTGTGGCATCTAAACCCATCCGGGATGAAAAGTTATTAAAATCTCGTGGATACGTCACACGGTGTGGACGTGGCATGGCCGCCATTTTGAACAAAAAAGCTCAACGGTGCCCCCAAGACAACGCTGTGCGAAGGCATTGGAATTTAATGAACTCCTCCCAGGATTTTTGTCGTATCTTCACCAAATTTGCTGTGTGTCATCTAAACCCCTCCAGGATTAAAAGTTATTAAAATCTTGTGGCTGCGTCCTAGGTGTGGGCGTGGCATGGCGGCCATTTTGAACAAAAAAGCTCCATGGCGCCCCATAGAACACATGGTGCGCAGGCATTGGAATTTAACGAACTCCTCCCAGGATTTTTACCCGATCTTCACCAAATTTTCTGTGTGGCATCTAGACCCCTCCAGGATGAAAAGTTATTAAAATCTTGTGGCTGCGTCACAGGGTGTGGGCGTGGCATGGCGGCCATTTTGAACAAAAAAGCTTATCATTGTACATGGAACACGTTGTGCACAGGCATTGGAATTTAATGAACTCCTCCCAGGAATTTTGTGCCATTTTCACCAAATTCACTGTGTGGCATCTACACCCATCCAGGATGAAAATTTATTAAAATCTTGTGGATACGTCACACGGTGTGGGCGTGGCATGGCGGCCATTTTGAACAAAAAAGCTCAACGGTGCCCCCTGGAAAACGCTGTGCGGAGGCATTAGAATTTATCAAACTCCTCCCAGGATTTTTGTCCCATCCTCAACAAATTGGCTGTGTGGCATCTAGACCCCTCCAGGATGAAAAGGTATTAAAATCTCGTGGCTGCGTCACACGGTGCGGGCGTGGCATGGCGGCCATTTTGAACAAAAAAGCTCAACGGCGCCCCCCAGAAGACGCTGTGCACAGGTATTGGAATTTAACGAACTCTTCCCAGGATTTTTGTCCCATCCTCAACAAATTGGCTGTGTGGCATCTAGACCCCTCCAGGATGAAAAGTTATTAAAAGCTCGTGGCTGCATCACATGGTGTGGGCGTGGCATGGCGGCCATTTTGAACAAAAAAGCTCAATGGCGCCCCCCAGAAGACGCTGTGCACAGGCATTGGAATTTAACAAACTCCTCCCAGGATTTTTGTCCCATCCTCAACAAATTGGCTGTGTGGCATCTAGACCCCTCCAGGATGAAAAGTTATTAAAATCTCGTGGCTGCTTCACACGGTTTGGGCGTGGCATGGCGGCCATTTTGAACAAAAAAGCTCAACAGCGCCCCCAAGAAAACACTGTGTGCAGGCATTGGAATTTAATGAAATCCTCCCAGGATTTTTGTCCCATCTTCACAAAATTTTCTGTGTGGCATTTAGACCCCTCTATGATGAAAAGTTACTAAAATCTTGTGGCTGCGTCACAGGGTGTGGGCGTGGCATGGCGGCCAATTTGAACAATAAAGCTTAACGGCGTCCCCTGGATCATGTGGTGCGCAGGCATTGGAATTTAACGAACTCCTCCCAGGATTTTTTTCCGATTTTCACCAAATTCGCTGTGTGTCATCTATACCCATGCAGGATGAAAAGTTATTAAAATCTTGTGGCTACGTCACACGGTGTGGGCGTGGCATGGCGGCCATTTTGAACAAAATCGCCATATGGAACGAAGTGAAGGGATCCATGTAATATCACCAAATCCACACAAATAATAATAATAATAATTCATCAATTTTATATAGTGCTTTTTCGGTCACTCAAAGACGCTTTACAGAATGGACAAACAAACAAATAAACAAATTTTAAAAAAAAAAAAAAAAAAAAAGGGGGTTAAGCAAGTGCCAGTTCAAAGAGATGGGTTTTGAGAAGGGTTTTGAAAGTTGAAAGTGAGTCGGAGTTCCTGATGGATGATGGGAGTGAGTTCCAAAGTTGGGGGGCAGCAGCTGCGAAGGCTCGGTCCCCCAAAGTCCTCATTAATCTCTAGAACTAACAATTGATATACAATTCAGGAATAAGGGTGCTCAAACGGCTCCACAGCGCCCCCTACAAATATTCAAATACTCATATAAAATGATTGCTTTATCCTACAGACATGAAATTTGGTACACACGTACAGTATGCCAACACCAACAGATTTGCACACTCCAAATTTCAAACAGCTCCACAGCGCCCCCTACAAATTTCAAAAATTCCTATAAAATCACCCCTTTGTCCTACAGACATGAGATTTGGTACATGTGCAGAGCAGGATGAGACAAATACTATTGCGTGCTATAGACATCGTATCCAAAGCAGCCGTGGGGGGGGAGCGAGGGCCCGTCCGATGCTGCTTGCAGCTTTAATTTATTATTATATCTTACTGGACTTATTTTAATCCATGCTGTTCATTTGGTCAGATGGTGTTGAACTATGCTGATTTAATATTTTTTAGATTCAATCCATCTGCTTTTGTCATTCTCTTTTACTTAGAACTGACATGAGCCAAGAGTTTATCTGAAATTAAATTCAGAGTTTCCTCCAAACTGTTTTATTTTCATTGAATCTTTGGAAACACTAGAGAAAGGCTATGCTATATACCTACAGTAGATAAAACACATAATAGTTGGAGTAATCATTACAACATTTTTGATACTTCAAAACTTTGCAAAGAGATGACAAAATCAAGAAACATCACTTAATACAGTGCAGCAGATTCTAAAACATTAGGGAGTCCTTCAAATCCGCACTACTGACTTCTTTAATGGCAGTTCTGTCCACTGAGACCAATAAATGAGGTGACTATGGTATAATACTGAATTGTGAGAGTACGGTCTTGTTCAATATTGACTCTAGCTACAGTGTGGTGAGAGTCTGTTGAGCCTGACTGGCCTGAGGGCTACTGGGTATCTGGAGAAGTGCATTTCAACAAGCCAGACAAAATGAGCCTCACTCTTAATTTGGAACTAGGAGAAGATTAATTAAGTCAGTGATTAGCGTTTACACTAATCCATGGGAATGGAGGTCCTTTGTAATTCTCTAGCCATGCACTAACTGATTTTTATTGCTGCCTACTCCAAACTCTCCACTCTGGAGGCTAAAGCATCCAGTTTGCAGACAGACTAAGAATTATGCAAACAGTCTCAAGTCAGAGACAGGGCTGAACCCACTGAAACACAACTGTACACACCAGGATGTGACAATGGAAGAACAACATCCACACTGAAAATCCTATGAACACAAGAGGCATAGCCAGTCTAATACAGAAGGTGGAAATTTTTGTTTCACTCACAGAGCTGATTTCAGCTTGGAGTGATGGAAGTGTGCCTATACATCGGGAGTGACCAAGGGTGACTGCACAGATGTACTCAAGAAATCTATAGTCATGCCAGTGGCTCTGTGAAACCAAGGAAACATGTTCACTAAGACAATACTTGTATTCTGATGTCTTGCAGGTGTGTTTGCCATTTTAATTATCATAGTGTTGAATGGTAGCATGGTAACATTTGCTAAGCACTAAGTACAAAACACAGTTGAAGGTTCATTTGTTTAAAAGCTATTTGCTCATAAACCAAATAATTGGACAAATTGAAATGCTAACCTGATGCCAGTAAACAAAAGGTTAAAGGATTCTTAAAGTTATTTATCACAGGTCATCTTGAAAAACGGCTTGAAATTTTTCAGGAATTTTATGGCAATCCGTCCAAAAGTTGTTTTTACTCAAAAGTCAGAGAGGTAAACCTTGCAGTGTTGCTAGAGGAAAAGTCAAGACACACCAAAGTCATGAGGCTCCATTAGGTATGACACAAGAACCATACACTGATACCATGGAGAACTTCTGAAAATATGATTCAACTGAAAATATTATTTTGCTCATTTTTATACGTTTTGCTACCATTGGAAACCAAAGGCAGTGTAACAAAGGTAGTGTAGATGAGGTACTTACTAGGTATAGTGGACAATAATAACAGCATGAAGTAGTAGATGATGTAGGTGCAAGTTACAGTGGACTCTAACAATAGCATGTGTCTTGCTGCTGCTATGGGTTTACACTGCTGGAGGTCTCCCATGATGCACTCGGCTCCTCTCTCTTTTCTTCTCTCTTTCTTCCATACAGGTATACACCACCATTATATGTCACTAACTTTGTGTGTTGCCCATAGTTTGTGTTTTGTCTCTCTGCAAGTGTCTCTGAAGTTTCTTGCTATCCCCCACCTTCCTCATCCCCACCCTCACCGCAACCGATAAAGGCAGATGGCCGCCTTTCTTGAGCCTGGTTCTGTCTCGGTTTTTTTAACCTTTCCAATAAGGGGGAGTTTTTTTGTCCCTTCTCACTGTTGCCAACTGCTTACTCAAAGGGAAGCAAAGGTGTGTAAGGTCTGTACCTTACTGTGTGAAGTGCTATGAGATGACATATGTTGTGAATTGGCACTGTGTAAATACAACTGAATTTAATTGAATTGAATTTGAGGGCATCTGATAACTTTTCAGCCATAAATGTTGCATTTACTAAAGCTGTTGAATGATGATTGAATGTTGAAAATGTTCATTTTGTAACTTTTTGAGAGCAACTGTCATGTCTTAGCTTTGCTTTAACTATTGAAATGACAAATATCTTTTGTTTCTATTTCTATTTGTCATACTAGTCATTAATGAAACATGGCAACATGAAAAATGGTTACTAATGTAAAATTCTTGGTGATGTATTTTCCTGGAACACCAGTGTATATCTTTGCTGTTGTATGTCATGGATACTGAGGTCATGTGTCATACTACAGTCCAGAAAAGTAATTCAGGACAAACATCCAGCTGGTAGAGGAAAGTGTTCAGCCTTTTCACAGAGAGACCGTCTTTCCCTCTTTACCAGTCAGCTTGATGTCTCTGCTACCTAATAGTAATGGGGGAAACCAAAGAGATTTAGAGGAAAAAAAAACAGAACTTAGAAAGACAGAAATGGTGAGAACTGCAGCTCCAGAACCTAATCAGAAGGACCAGAGTAATGCTTCTTTTTGGACCAAATGAATACCAGAAATACTGGAGATCGACAGCCTAATATTTCTGGAGAGAGCGCACCGGGTCAGGCCAAAGAGGGACGGGAACTCCCCACCAAAAACACTAATAATGACGTTCCTCAACCACAGGGACAAACTAAAAGGTAATCTCTGCCTGGGCAAAGAAAGATATTAAATACAAGAACCAGCAAGTGAGGCTCTACTCTGATCTGTCTATGGCGTTCCACAAACAGCGGAAAGAATACGACCCAGCTGCGGAAACTTAAGATCCGACACCGGCGGATTCATCCAGTGAGATTTCTGTTAACATAAAAAGTGTGAACCAGCACCTTCAACACTCTGACGGAGGCATAAGACTTCATCGACAAGATAAAGGCAGAAGGAGGCAAGAACTGAACAGTAACTAGTAGAGTAACGGATAAGTAAAGATGAACAGCAAGGGATAACTAGTAAACTGTATCTAATAAAAAGTTAAATGTAAAATAAACAAGAACAAAATACCAACTATGTATACTGACTGTTAGAAAACCTGGAACAGCTTGACCCCCCAGAATTCTTTTCTTTAGGTTCATATTTACTCTTTTTTTTCAGGGTCAGTATTATTATTACTCATGAGTTGCTAAAGAAATCCTATTAACATGTCTTTGGGGACAACATAGGTTGGACATTGCAGACCAGTGTTTATTTTTGAAACATGAAGTGCAGCAGTGCATTTTCTGTTGTTGTTTTTATTATACAGGAGGGGTGATAGACTGATCCTCACAGAGTGTGTGGAGCAGCTAATGTGATAACTGGAGGTAGAATTTGAAGGGGGGGATCTCACCTAAGTGGGAAGAAAGGGACTGTTTTCACACAAGTTCATTGTGGTGGATGTGGGTTGTTGCATCCAGTTTTGTTAGGCTACTTAAAGGGGTAAAAGTTGTGTCACATGGTGATTTAAAGTACTTTACTAGTTAAGTCTTAAACAGAGAAGCTTAACTTTATATCTTGGAACCGCAGAGGTTTGCACAAACTTCAAAAAATCAAACAGGTTATGAATAAACTTAAAGATTTGAATTCTAAAATCACATTCCTACAAGAAAAAACACACATTCTGGAAGAGGAAAGCTTTTAGATTAGGAGGAGATGGCAGGGGAACGCCTTCACAGCTTTTTTTATACGACAGGGGAGAGAGGTTATGATACTTATTCATAAATCAGTCCCATTTCAAGGAACAAATGTAGTCAAGGATAAGATGGGCAGATACCTTATTATCCACGATTCACTTTTGTCAGAAAATCTGAACTCAGTAAATGTGTATGGCCCTAATATAGATGATCCAGTTTTAAAAATATATATAAATCTATTTCTTTCTCTCTCAACATATTCAGGGCAACATAAAATAGCAAGAGACTTTATTTGCACACTGGATCCAATCCTCAACAGGTCTACAGGCTATGATCAGTCACATAACCGATGCAGAGCAACTAGTCAACATTATAGGCTAACACAGGCTCAGGGAAGGCCTTGACTGGTTGGGGTGGGGGTGTGGGGATAGGGGGTGGCAAGTAGTGTAACTATAAATTTAGTCCTCTGGCTACGCAGCAGTGAGTCACCACAGCCATCAGGCTAACCAGGACTGCACTACCAGCAGCAGCAGTAGTCAGTTACCTGACTGCTGCTGCAGGTCAGGTGACTGACCTGGTTAGCCTGGGAGCTGCAGCATGCTGGTTAGCCTGCAGCAGCCTGCTGCAGGCTAACCAGCCTGCTGCAGCTCCCAGGCTAACCAGAAGCAGCAGCAGTGATCCTGCCAAGGAAGGCTAACACGATCACTGACGAGGAAGCAGAACAAATTAAGAAGTCCCTTAACTATTTGTCAGAGGAGATTTCTAACATATCTAAATAACAAAAAGTCATAATTGGCTTGATGGAGGAGATAAAGGATCTAAAAAAATTAAATGCTGACAAAGACAAAACGATATTCATGCAAGAAGCTCGTGTGGCAGACCTGGAACAATAATCCAGGATGAATGACATAATTATCAGTGGCCTTGAATCCAAACCTCAGTCATACACAAAAGTAGTTTCAAAAGATGGCGAGCCCTCTGAGTCAGAGCTGGAATCTGTGGAGAAGCAAGTGATTGGCTTTCTTAACAGCAAGGGTATAATGGTGGAAAGCAGTGCCATAGAAGCATGTCACCCTCTCCCAAGAAGAGATGAAAAGCTCAAACTTGCCATAATACTTTGGTTTGCGAGCAGAAGACAAAAAAAGCACTGTTGAAACAAGGGAGGAAACTGAAAGGATCAAATGTCTACCTGAACGAACACGTAACAAAAAAACGCTGAGATAGCCCGTAGAGCAAGAATACTGAGGAAACAAAACAAGATTCAATCAACCTGGACATCCCACTGCAAAGTCTTCATAAAGCTCAACGGATCACCTGAGGAGGCCAAAGTGATGGCAATCAAAGACATTTCTGAGTTGGACAAGTTCAGGAGATGACGACACACGTGAAAACTATTAAGGCAAAAACTACAACACCTCTGAAATCTATATCCTATGGCAGGCAGTGACTCTGACTGGCCATCTCCAACATACGATACAAATCATCAAGCAATGATCACTGAACAGGAATCACTTGGACTGAAAACATTTGAATACACTGAACATAAAAGACATGATATAGAAAATAACATTGATCCAGAGAACAACTTTTACATCCATACACACAACAGCTGTGAATATTATCCAGAAGAAGAATTTAGCACAAGTGCATCAACAAATGGAGCAATAGCAATTTTAGCAGGAGTCTGGATTCAAACATTTCCAAAATTAAACAATGCTTAATTAAACTGGACAAGAAATTTCACTGTAATAGCAATCTCAGAGACTTGGCTCAATTAGGAACAAACTGATTTGGTTAATATAGAAGGATATGAAATATATTTCACTAATAGGGGAAAAAAGGTGGAGGAGTTGCCTTATATGTTGACAAAACACTAAAAACAAATCCTGTTATAAAAATGTCACAAATGATAGATGGAATATATGGAATAATACATATGTATCACAACAAGATGGAAAAAATTTCCTAATCAACCCTTTACCCAAAATGCAACAGGAAGTCAGCCATTTTGAATGTATGTTTAGAATTTCCACCTTTTCTAGAGCGAACTCGTCCTCAGGCATAACTCCTACAGATCTCAAATTTGGCCGATATATACTATTAATGGCAGTGAGCAAAACTATTAAAATGTTCCTCAAAAGTTTGAGGGCGTGCCCATGGCAGCCTGTGGCATTTTAGCGTTTGACCATTTTGGCTGG
Source organism: Dascyllus trimaculatus (assembly GCA_024666655.1). Classification (NCBI taxonomy): domain Eukaryota; kingdom Metazoa; phylum Chordata; class Actinopteri; family Pomacentridae; genus Dascyllus; species Dascyllus trimaculatus. Next base: position 260,937 of record CM045453.1, on the reverse strand, counting down.
GTTTTTTTTTTGCCATTTTTCCAGAAATTTCTCATTTTTAACAGCAAACTCGTCCTACAGCATAACTCACACACATCTCAAACTTTGCCCACATATACTACAGGCGGTCCTGACAAAAAGTTATTATAATGTTCCGCAAAAGTATGAAGGTGTGGCCATGGCGGCCTGCGGTGTTCTGCCTATTTTGCCATTGTGGCGTTTTGCGATGAAGGAAAAAGTGAATGATCTGTGACTTTCATGTACGTGCTCCGGTCAGCCTGAAACTTCACGTGTGATCAAACTCAGGACCTGCGGACATGCATATGGCCATTTCCTGTCTCAGCCACCAGCACGCCATGAAACAGGAAGTGCAGTGTAACTGGTCTGTATATGTGCCGATTAGCCTAAAAAAATTCAAATGTGTGATAAAAGTCCCACCCTGATGAGATGCATATGGCTATAGATTTAAATGGCCATTTCCTGTGTCAGTCACCAGCACGCCATGAAACGGGAAGTGCATTCTGATTAGTCTGTACGTGCCCCAATCAGCCTAAAAAAATTCAAATGCGTGATAAAAGTCTGTGCCTGATGAAATGTATATGGCAATTTCCCGTCCCAGTCGCCAGCTAGCCATGAAACAGAAAGTGCAGTCTAACTACTCTGTATGTGCTCCGATCAACCTGAAACTTCACATGCATGATAAAAGTGCAGCCCTGAGGACAAGCATATGGCGATTTCCTGTCTCAGTCTCGAGCACGCCATGAAACAGGAAGTGCACACTAATAAGACTACACATGGTCCAATTGGCCTGAAACTTCACGTGTGATATAAGTCCAAGCCTGTGGACATGTATATGGCCATTTACTGTCTCAGTTGCCAGCATGCCGTGAAACAGGAAGCGCTATCTAACTCAGCTGTGCGTGCTCCAATTGGCCTCAAACTTCACGTGTGATCAAAGTTCGGGCTTGATGGGATGCATTGGTAGCTGACCAGCAAGAAGTGTGGGCCCGCTCGACACTGCTTGCAGCTTTAATTAGGGACCGAAGCACTACAGTGCGTAGGACCCTATTGTTCCTGTAGTGTTTCTTTGGCGGTTTGTTTGTTTGTTTGTTTGGCGGTTTCTTTTTCTTACGCCACTTTGAACCTCAATTTGACCCCCTAAACATGCTCAAAAACTCACCAAATTTGGCACACACATCAGGACTGGTGAAAAATTTAATATTTTGGGGGAATTACACATATGAATGGCAAAATGACTCAATAGCGCCACCTTGAAAATTGGACTTTAGTGGAGTTAATACGGCTAGTTTCACGTAAACTCATGAAATTTGGTACACAGGTACAGTAGCCCAAGACAAAAACATTCCTGCTTTTAAAATTTCAAAAAAGGCTCAACAGCGGCCCTTACAGCATGTGGTGTGCAGGCATTGGAATTTAACGAACTCCTTCTAGGACTTTTGTCCGATTTTCACCAAATTCGCTGTGTGGCATCTAGACCCCTCCAGGATGAAAAGTTATTAAAATCTTGTGGCTGCGTCACACAGTGTGGGCGTGGCATGGCGGCCATTTTGAACAAAAAAGCTCAATGGTGCCCCATAGAACACGTGGTGCGCAGGCATTGGAATTTAACGAACTCCTCCCAGGATTTTTGTCCAATCTTCACCAAATTCGCTGTGTGGCATCTAGGCCCCTCCAGGATGAAAAGTTATTAAAATCTTGTGGCTGCGTCACACGGTGTGGGCGTGGCATGGCGGCCATTTTGAACAAAAAAGCTTAACATTGTACAATGGAACACGTTGTGCACAGGCATTGGAATTTAACGAACTCCTCCCAGGATTTTTGTCCCATCTTCACCAAATTCGCTGTGTGGCACCTAGACCCATCCAGGATGAAAAGTTATTAAAATCTAGTGGCTATAAAAAGAAAACAAAGATGTTTAACTCTGTGCCTCGGTCCAGGTGTGCTTTTTGTTCTGGTAATGTTTAAAATTCTGTCTACAAACTTCCTGGTAAACAGTCACCCCTTTTTTACTATTCTGTAGATTGATACGAATCTTTCCCTGTTCATGAGTTCAAGAGTTCTTGAAAATAACACTTTTGTCATCTTTGCTACTCTGTATTTTTATTGTTAGCTGACATTGTATTACATATATATATATATAAAAAAAGAAAAACTAAATGTGAGCGGCAAAAATGTACCAATGTACTAATGTACCCTTTGTTTTATGGTCTGGAAGCTCTCACATTGAAAATAAAGAATGTCAAAAAAAAAAAAATCTAGTGGCTACGTCACACAGTGTGGGCGTGGTATGGCGGCCATTTTGAACAAAATCGCCATGTGGAACGAAATGGGTTTTGGAGGTGAAGGGATCCATGTAAAATCACCAAATCCACACAAAACCTCATTAATCTCAAGACCGAATATTTAATATACAATTCAGGAATGGACGTGGTCAAACGGCTCCACAGCGCCCCCTACAAATATTGAAATAGTCATATAAAATCACTGCTTTATCCTACAAACATGAAATGTGGTACATACATATAGTATCCCAAGACCAACAGATTTGCACAGTCGAAATTCCAATCGGCTCTATGGCGCCCCCTAGACAAGGTCGTGTGGCGAGGAGTGCGGTGAGGAGCGAGGGCCCGTCCGACGCTGCTTGCAGCTTTTTTTTTATATTTATTATTATATTAACACTAGGTGTTGTGGTAGACAGAAACTGTTTTTTGGAGTAGCACATCACAGGCCTGAGACTTCCAGGGTGTGTCTTTCATCATTTTGTCAATCTGGAGGCAGTGTTGCAGTTTCTCTGTCGCTTTTCAGCCAGCATCTGTGACAGTGGCAATGGGCACAGGAATGTGGTCCGCTCTCCTGCTCTGGGGAACGCCTGCCTTGTGGAGCACGCAACACCTCATAAAAGAGTTCCGTTGTGCGCTCCTCATTCAGGAATCATCATTGCTCTGACACACAAAACAAGCTACACCACATACTAAACACACTACACTGCACACTAATGATGTAATCCAAACATGCTAAATGTCATAAATTGATTGTGATTGCTGTTTTTCTCCGCCTGCGTAACTCCCTAAACTGGCTGTAGCAGCCCAACCATATAATTTTTTGATTGGCTGATGTGGGGCACTTTTAACCAATGGGAAAGGAGTGTTTTTCTGTTTTTTTCTCTTGCCAGCACTTTCAGCTTGCGAGTAATCACCACAGAATCATCAATCAAATTTTTACCGTTTTATCCTGCTTCAGATGTGCAGCAAAGGCACACTAAACATGCAAAAAAAAGTATGGCGTTTATTATTTGTCATAACTCTAGTTTTACTTTGTCTATAAACACAATTCAAAAACTGGTGGATATTTTGAAATCTGCACTTTCAACACAAGTTAAAACAGAGACTCTCAGAGGAAGTGCAGTCTAATTACATGCATCTTGCTGCTACATTATCTTAAATCGGTCATGTGATCCTGATGCGCCGGAAGGTCTGTCGACCCCAGAGGGTTAAGTAAACACAATAAGTTAAAGATAATATCTACAGTTAGGTCCATAAGTATTTGGACATTGACACAATTTTCAGTATTCCAGCTCTGTACAACACCACAATGGATTTGAAATGAAACAATCAAGATGTGCTTTAAGTGCAGACTTTGAGCTTTAATTTGAGGGTATTTACATCCAAATCAGATGAACGGTGTAGGAATTACAATACATTTTATATGTGCCTCCACCTTTTTAAGGGACCAAAAGTATTTGGACAATTGGCTACTCAGCTGTTCCATGGCCAGGTGTGTGTTATTCCCTCATTATTTCATTTACAAGGAGCAGATAAAAGGCCTGCAGTTCATTTCAAGTGTGGTATATTCATTTGGAATCTGGTGAGGTCATCTCTCAATATGAAGTCCAAAGAGCTGTCACTATCAGTGAAGCAAGCCATCATTAGGCTGAAAAATCAAAATAAACCCATCAGAGAGATAGCAAAAACATTAGGTGTGGCTAAATCAACTGTTTGGTGCATTCTTAAAAAGAGAGAACGCACTGGTGAGCTCAGCAACGCCAAAAGACCTGGAAGACCACGGAAAACAAGTGTAGTGGATGACAGATGAATCCTTTCCCTCATGAAGAAAAACCCCTTCACAACAGTTGGCCACATCAAGAAAACTCTCCAGGAGGTAGGTGTATCTGTGTCCAAGTCAACAATTAAGAGAAGACTTCACCAGAGGAAATACAGAGGTTTCACCACAAGGTGTAAACCATTGGTGAGCCTCAAAAACAGGAAGGCCAGATTAAAGTTTGCCAAGAAACATCTAAAAGAGCTTGTGCAGTTCTGGAACAACATCTTATGGACAGATGAGACAAAGATCAACTTGTACCAGAATGATGGAAAGAGAATAGTATGGAGAAGAGAAGGAACTGCTCAAGATCCAAAGCATAGCACCTCATCAGTGAAGCATGGTGGTGGTAGTGTAATGGTGTGGGCATGTATGGCTGCCAGTGGAACTTGATCTCTTATATATACTGATGATGTGACTGCTGACAAGAGCAGCAGAATGAATTCTGAAGTGTTTCAGGCAATATTATCTGCTCATATTCAACCAAATGCTTCAAAACTCATTGGACGGCGCTTCACAATGCAGATGGACAATGACCCGAAGCATACTGCAAAAGCAACCAAAGAGTTTTTAAAGGCAAAGAAGTGGAATGTTCTGCAATGGCCAAGTCAATCACCTGACCTGAATCCAATTGAGCATGCATTTCACTTGCTGAAGACGAAACTGAAGGGAAAATACCCAAAGAACAAGCAGGAACTGAAGACAGCTGCAGCAGAGGCCTGGCAGAACATCACCAGGGATGAAACCCAGCGTCTGGTGATGTCCATGAGTTCCAGACTACAGGCTGTCATTGACTGCAAAGGATTTGCAACAAAGTATTAAAAAGTGTCAAATACTTTTGGTCCCTTAAAAAGGTGGAGGCACATATAAAATGTATTGTAATTCCTACACCGTTCATCTGATTTGGATGTAAATGCCTTCAAATTAAAGCTCAAAGTCTGCACTTAAAGCACATCTTGATTGTTTCATTTCAAATCCATTGTGGTGTTGTACAGAGCTGGAATGCTGAAAATTGTGTCAATGTCCAAATACTTATGGACCTAACTGTATGTTTATCTTTGTAGATGGCCTCAAGGTTAGATGTAAGGTAGTGGTCACTTGTTGCTTGGGTACATCTGTGATCACACTACTGGTGGGATGCAATTGTACCAGATTTCAGCGTGCAAACTTTGTGCAAAACTGTGTGTCCAGGGAGTCATTCCAATACATCTAGGATCAGGGATGTCCTGGCAAAAAAGGGACACAAATGACCACTTGTGTGTCCCTTTCCACCATTGATCGTTGGTCATGATAACCCTGCCCAAAACCCATGACGTACTCAGTTCTTAGCTCTGGCACAATAAAGAGTTGGTGCTTGCAAAGCACCAGTTTTCAGAACCTGGAGCCAGTGATAAGGTGGTAGAAACACAGTATCTAAATCATCCACCTATCAAATAGACCCCCTCCCAACACCCCTGATCAAAGTCTGTCTCCTCTCCATATCATGTCTGATTACCGCCATCATACACGCCTCCCTCACTTCTGGTTCAGTCCCATCATCTCTCAAATCTGCTGCACTAACTCCAATTCTCAAGAAACCCGGTTCAGACCCCAACAACTTCAACTTAACCTTCGTCCCATTTCCAACTTGCCATTCCTCTCAAAAATCCTAGAATAAACAGTTGCATCTCAAGTTCACTCTCACAGCTCCAATGATATCCTCTATGAATAGTTCCATTCATGTTTCCATCCCCTCCACAACACAGAAACAGCCCTACCCACAATAACCAATGACCTCCTGATGACAGCAGACTCCAGGGCCCGTATTCACAAAGCATCCTAAATCCTAAGGCTAAAAGTAGCTCTTAGTGACGTCACTCTTAGAAAAATCTTAGAATTTCTCGAATTCTAAGATTTTTCTAAGAATTTTCCCTTGGTGAGATAAAAGTTATTCACAAAGAGTCTCAGGCCTTAAGAGAGCTCCTAAGGTGAGAAACAGTTAGGAGTAGGGAGGAGGACTTTTAAGAAGCCTAAGAGTGTCTAAACAGACAAGATGGCAGAAAAACCGAGAGGAAGGAGAGATATTCTCTGCACGTTAAAAGACGTTAAATGAGAGCGATTTAATAAAACGCTATTGGCTCGATCGTGCAGAAATAATGTTTGTGGTTGACCTCATCAGGGATGAGTTTACTGTCCCACTCAGCGCAGTAACGTAAAAAGTCCTGAGATGAAAGTCATCGCAACATTGTGATACCTGGCCACAGGTGAAATGCACCAGTGTTGCAGTGATGACTTGGGTCTGTGACAACCCTCTGTCAGCAGAGAGACCAGTCAGACCATTACGGTCTTTTACAGCCTCGTATCGTTGCGCAATTTATTAATTTCAATCTCCGCTCTCGCTTGGGATTACAGCACATACCGGTGCTTCTCACAGCGACCACAAGACCTGCTGACAGCTGAGTCTGTGTCCACCATTAATATCAAACACATGTAGTAAAATGACCAGCATGGACAGTAAACATAAAAATAAGCAAATCAATATAATCGGCATGTTAATGAGGTACGTTCAAACATTTGAAGCCATGTCACAACTAATTTAATTTTGCCGAATTTCATCATCCTGGCAAAAAATTAATGTCAAGATTTCACATTTCTTAATACAGTCCAAGTTATGTGATGGTTGATTTTACTGTCCATTCATTACGAGGAGCGCGGAGCGCATTTTTCTTTTGTCCTTCCCCCTTTTTGTAACAACCAATAGCAGCTTTTAGAAGACTGTGTCATACCTAGCAACGGGGTCAACCACGCCTCCTCACTAAGATAAAAGTTTGTGGACCCTCCTTGCTCAGAGTTGCTCTCAGAAACTTCTTGAATCACTCTTAAGCTAAGATTCCTTGCTCGGAATTTTTAGGCTAAGTTAGGAGCTCTCTTAGAAAATTCTAAGACGCTTTGTGAATACGGGCCCAGACTCTTATCCATTCTCATCCTCTTCGATTTGAGTGCAGCTTTCAGTATCATCTCCCATTCTATCCTCCTTCATGGACTGGCATCCACTGGGTTATCATGCACACCCCTGAACTGGTTCTCATCATATCTCTCCGGCCGTACTCGGTCCATTCAGTTAAAAACATTCCCATCCCAGCCATCTCCCCTCTCCTCCAGTGTTCCCCAAGGCTCTGCTCTTGGTCCTATCCTCTTTGTCATTTATCGTCTCCCACTTGGCCATATATTTCCGAAATACAACATTCAGTTTCACTGCTATGCGGACGACACTCAGCTCTACCTTTCCACCAAATCCACCTTCACCCTCCCTCCCACCGTAGTGACTGCCTACAGGAAATCAAATCCTGGTTCTCCTTCAACTTTCTCAAACTCAACAAATTTTAGTTTCCCTCACTGGATCTAAATCCACTCTTACTGAAGCTAACAGCTTCACCATTACCATCGACAACTCCTCTGTTCCCCCCTCCCCTCAGTTCAAGAGTCTGGGTGTCATCCTCGACAGCACTCTGTCATTCCAACCCACATCAACAATGTCACTCGGTCTGCATACTTCATCTTCGTAACATCAACCGCCTCCATCCCTCCCGAATCGCTGTCAGTACAGCCATCCTGGGCCACTCTCTGGTCACCTCCTGTCTGGATTATTGCAACTCCCTTCTCCCTGGTCTCCCCCTCAAGTCCCTTCATAAACTCCAACTAGTTCAGAATGCTGCAGCCCTGATCATCACAAGGACACCTTCTATCCACCACATCACCCCTTTTCTCAAACAACTTCACTGGCTCCCAATCACACACTGCATTATCTACAAAAGCATGCTCCTAACCTTCGAGGCCCTCCATAGTTATGGAGGTATATAAAAGGAGAATTGGATTGATCTTAATTAGTTGTTCCAAAGACCTGCTCTGCTGTTTTGTGTAACTCAAAGCTACTCCAAAAATAGGTTTAATTAGATCTTACACATAATGAGCTTGAGTCGACTATGTAATGTTATTATGTAACAACAAAGAAAGGCCAACCACACACACACACACACACACACTCAAATTTTCACTTTGATGACATTATACTGACGTTTTGTCATTTCCTTAAAATTTATCCTCACAATCAGCATACTTGCTTAACTTTTACTTTAACGTCAATACTACTACTCTTCATAATACAAGTTATTTATTTCCCTTGCCATATTGCAGCTCACTTTTCGCGGCCTCACTGTATCGCAGATTTTTAAAATTGTATATAAAATACATAGCATACAGCAGATGATTAGACACACGTATGGAAAACGCAGCTACGGTCGCTTTTGCTTGAGCTAGTTGGTCGCTGATTGATTGGCGGTGATCAAAGCCAGTGTTTAGAAGAGTGTGGGATGTTAATAACAGCGTGGGAAGGGCTTATAAAGCCTTAAGATATATGTGGATAATAAAATAAATATAAGGTCGCTACTTCGCGGATTCCGTCTATCGAGGGGTTTTTGGAACCTAACCCCCACGATAGACAAGGAATTACTGTAACACAAAATAACGCACACACACACACACAGTGCATAGTATATGTAAATATCCAGTTTGTGCCTGATAACGGAAACACAACAGTACAGTGTGTGTGTGTGTGTGTGTGTGTGTGTGTGTGTGTGTGTGTGTGTGTGTGTCAGCATGCATGCATGCATTTGTTTAAAAAGGAAAGAACAGTCAATGATACATCAGACAAACACATTAACTTGAACTACTCTGACTTCAATGACTTACTTTTAACTAACCAAATATTAGCATTGCTGTATGTATATTCTTGACCCAGCAGTTTTTGTCATATTTCCACAGGGCCTAAAATGAATCTATGAAAGAACCAAAATGCCAAAACAAAATTTTATATAATTCTATCATAGAAAATTCAGAGTTATGGGAGGTACTGGGAACTCAAGACTGCCATGATTTACATGGTCTTTACAAGTGTACATAAACTTTGGTTTCCAACTGTATATGATTAGCTAGCTGAAAAAGAGTGACAGCGAAGCAATAACATAAATGGCAAAACTATGTTAATTAGATGGGTATTTATGAATCACTACAAATGTAATTGAGAATAAAATACATGTTCTTCAAAACATAACTGAGAATGCAAAACAAATTTTGTAACTACCAAAAGCATCGAGGTCAGGTGAAAATGGCCAAAGGATATTTAACCCTCCTGACCAATTTTCTCTCAGCAGCAGGTGATAGCTTGCATTTTCTTCCTGATCGTGGCAGTGACAAAACAGTGCCATGCACTTTATACTTACAAACAGTTGTTTGCACTGTTGCTCAATGATTGGCTTTTTCAGATCCGTGCTGAGCTCCTTTGACGTTCCCATTGTAGCGTTTGTGGACGTTTGTATCCGATGAGCCTATTTAAATGGCCTCAGAGAAGTCACCAGCTGTAGTCACTCATAATTACTCACAAGAAGTTAGGAGGCCATGCTATGAAGCTCATTTCATTGACACAACTTTCTAAGTCACCAAAATTGCTAATTCATGTTGCTGTATGTATATTTTTGAGCCAGCTGATTTGGTCACTTTTTCTGTCAATCCATAAAAAAGTCATAAAAGAAGCAAACTTCATGAATGTTTTTTTGTGACAAAAAAGTATCAGTTCCAATCACTCTATGAGAGAAAAATCAGAGTTGTAGAAATAACTGGAAAGAGAGCCATGACAATATGTTCTAGTGTATGTAAACTTTTGACCACAACTGTATATATAGTGTCTTGAGTTATTAGTTTTTGTGATTTACAAAGTTATGTTAATGAAAATTTCTCTTAACCGTCTTTGAGTGACTACGATTGACTACAGATGTAGACTGCTCTTGTTTAAAGAAGGTCCATTTGATCCTCTTTTAGACTCACCCACAAACCCCACAGAGACAAAGTCTCATGAAGTCAGCACAGATTTGAAAAAATATATCACTGACTTGAAAATGTCAGAAAAGTAAATTGAAGCCATTTTAAAGCAGCTACAATTCCCCAAATCAGCTGTGCAAAGAACTGCACGTATAAAGTGCATGTCACAGTTGTGTCACTGAGGAAGAAAATGAAAGCCATCACCTGCTACTGAGAGATACATGGTCAACAGTCAATAAAGAATCATGTGATGCTTTCCTCTGTTTACTGTGAGACTGATTAACTGAGACTGATCAGTTTGTCTCCTACAGTTACATCTGCTGTTCTTCACCGTCTTGTTAATCTTTTTTCTGTTCTATCACTTTTATAGCCCTCTAAAACCCACACCCTAAAGCATTATTTCTTATTGTTTTGGGGACACTGTTTCGGGGTAATCTGTTCTGCTGCCTCCTAACTTAGCTGCGAGCTGTTATCGCAGTATTAGCCACTCTTGCTCAGTATTTTGCAGGCTGTGTTTCTGCAAGACAGACTATCTTTTAGTTAGAGCAGTTTGTTAAAGTTAATTTGACTTTAGAAAAATGTTATGACTTGTTAACCACAGGCAAGGAGGCACAACAGAGACAGAGATGGCTGCATTGGAGCCAAAGTAGCCTATTTATTTTATTTAGTAATAATCGGTTAACAAAAATAAGGATACCAATAGTTCAAAAAGGCCGATACTGACAAGAATAATTGGCCAGGAAAGTGACAGGTTGGTCTCTATTTTAAACAAATGAAAATGTGAATGACAGTTGCATTCGAATACACATGAATGAAGGCTAGAGCAACATATTCAAAATGAATGCCAAACACGGTGTGCCAAACTGACAACATTGGCTTGGACCCCCAAACAAAGCAGAGATGCGGCCCTGACATAACTATACCTTTAACCAGGAGCTTGTGGCTTTGTGCAGCAAGTTAGCGGAAACAATTAAATCAATTAAACAATTAAAATGTGTGCACTGCTTCCAACATAGCTAAGAACTTCCGCAGTTCTTAGCTTGCTGGATGAGTAAAATACTGTGTTTAACACATTTTTTGGAGAAATGCTCAGTAACCTGGACCCTTCTCCATAGCTGCAGATGTAGAAAAATCCCAGAGAAATTCCTCCAGAAGAACATAAAATTGCCAAGGCCCCAGTTCTTCAACTGAATCAACTCTGCTGATCTTTTCCTGCTGCCACAGCGGTCTACACACATTCAGATCAATGGATCAAGACGCGATGGTACCCACGTTCGAGTAATTGAAGTAAGAGCAGTCTGGGCACAGACTTAATAGTTAATAACTGTTTTGCTGTGTGTTTTAAGGACCTACTTTGTGATTGACTGTTTATTCATTCATTTGATAATTGCTGCTGGTTTGTGTTGTGTGTTTACAATATGTGACTTTTATAACGAGACCAAAAACCAGCAGGCGGTCGAAGAGCATCAGCTCATGATCATCCTCTGAGATAAAAGAAATCCAATATTGTATCATAAATGGCTGTTTAATCTCATGCCATCCAGAGCATATGTGCTCCTCTCTCTCTCTTTCTGTCCTTTTACTAATCCACACTTCCATTCACACACACACATCCACACACTGCCTTACAAACATTACACATTAGAGGACCATCTCCCTAAGAGGACACATAACCCTCGTTGTTCACACAATTGTCCTCCAGGGAGTGCACCTACTCAGAACACAGTGTCTTCACTGTGCACCATCTTGTGCGCTTTAAAGAAACACATGGAGCCAGTGGTGTTGTAATACATTTTTTGTAATAACAGTATTCTGTGTTTATTTGGGCATGATTTATTGTGACATCAGCTGGTTGATATGGCCAGTGCTCAATTTCACACCCTCTTCCCTATTTAATTGTTAACTTTTTATTTAGTTTTCCATTTAAAATGATAAACTGAATCAATTTAGGAGCTTCTGATAACATTTGAAATATTTTGGAAGCACCTGTCAAATATTAGTTAGTTTTGCTCTATACTATTGATAAATATGTTTTGTTTGCATTTCTGTAGAAAGGTGAAAATTCAAGGTGATGCACTTTCTTTTAACATTAGCTCAATATGTGTCTGGGAAGGTAGTCAGGTAGGAAAATGTTTAAATAACTAATATCTGCAACTCCTCCCTCGTTAAAATTTGAATTTATGAAAAAGCAAATTGATTAACTTAATAACTGGTTACAAGATGTCTCCTACATTACTGAAAGTCTATGCTCTGAGTTTGCGCAGTGCAGGCGTTAAGTTTCCACATCACACTGGTACAATTTCTCCGTTGTACCAGAATTTGCTCCCTTACTATTTGTATTTGCCTTCAACTAAATTTTCAGATACAGTGTGAAACTCTGGACACATGTTCTGTATTTCATTAAAGCCTGTAAAAACATTGTGCAAAATTCTCTGGCATTGTAATTATTAATGCTGTTGTGTTTTTCAATGTAAATTTTTAAAAAAAGGTTTCTCACATTATTTAGCCAGTTTTTAAGACAGATGTAGAGTCCAATGACTGATGCATTGCATCTAGATATTAAGTAATATCCTATTTACTGTAATGAATATTAAACAATTTCTAAACTGATCAGAGGCAATAAATCAGGCTGTGGTTGTACTCTCAACAGGCCCTGCCTTTTCCAAATATTAGTGAACAAAATATACAAAATAACATTCAAATATCTATTGAACATCAAGACTATCTACACAAAACAACGCAAATAACCAAACAACTCACTACAGAAAAGCAGACATGGTTGTGGAATCACACAAAAAGTTGCAGCTAGGTTAAAATATACTAATGAGCCATTCCTCAGGTTTGTAAAGCGTCTAATGCTCATGTTTCGTGAACATTGTGAACACTGTCTGCTTGATCTATATTGCTTTACACCTGATTTCTTAGACTTGGCTTGATAAAAGATTTATAAAATGTAATTTAAAAAACTCACCAGTCTCTTCATCAATGGCAAATCGTCCAAGCCCACTCCCATCACGAATGGAATACTGAATTTCTCCATCTCTACCAGCATCGTCATCATTAGCAGTGACTTGGAGTACGGTAGTTCCAATCCGGGCATTCTCTTTAACTACTCCTGTCAAGGCAAAGTGGGAAAAGTATGGAGCATAGAGATTTTCATTGACATCTACCACCTCCACCTCCACAAAGGTGACAGAGAGAAGAGAAACAGGTCTTCCCTTGTCTTTGGCCTTCACAGTGAGGTTGTAGAACTGCTGGGTTTCATAGTCCAGTTCCTTTGTGAGTCGAATAGCTCCACTGGCCCTGTCAACCTCAAACCACCCATTGTAGTCATTGGCTAGAGAGTACCGGACCTGGCCTCCTAACCCCATATCAGGGTCCTGGGTTTCTAACCAGGCCACAACTGTTCCAACTGGAAGGTCCTCCAAAGCCCTTGCTCTGTACACACTTGGGATAAATAGTGGGGGACAGTCATTTACATCGTCCAATATGATTTTCAAAGTAGTAACAGAAAACTTCTGGCTCCCTTTCTCTCCTTTGTCCCGAGCTTCAATCTTCAGGTAAAAAGTGGAAACAAACTCCCTGTCCAGTTGGCCAGCAACATACACTATCCCATTAGTGGAGTTGATACCAAACTGGGTAGTGCTTGTCAAAAGAGAGTACATAATCTTCCCATTGGGACCAAGATCTTTGTCAGTGGCTTCAACCTGGATGATATCAGTACCTATGGCAGTGTTTTCAGGTATGACAATTCTATAGCCTCCTTCTTGTAAAAACTGGGGTGCATTATCATTTCCATCCTCAATGTTGACAGTAAGCAAACGCCAGGCAGTTTTCTGTGGAAGGCCAAGGTCATAGATAGTTAGGTTGAGGAGATAATGATCTCTCTTCTCTCTGTCCATCGCAAGGAAGACACTGATAAGGCCACTGTACATGTCAATGATGAAACAGTTGTCAGTGTTTCCATCTGAAATAGAGTATAGAATCTGACCATTGAATCCTGTGTCCCCATCATAGGCATTAACCTTGAAAACACTTGAGCCAACCTTAAGGTCTTCAAGCACAGCAATATCGGTGGGAAAGGTTTTGTCAAACTGGGGGGTTTGTCGATTGACAGAGAAAAGGTCAATAAAACCTTCCTCAATTTTAGGTTTGGTGCTAGCTTTGGACTTTTTGAGTAACTTTTCAGCTAATTTTTGGGCCACCCTTGTTTCTTCACAGGTCAGCCGTTTGGGAGGAGATTTCCCATGGACAACTGAGATATTAACAAACATAGGATCTGAAAAGTTCTCACCATCAGTGGCAGTTATTTTTAAGCTAAAAGCATTGTTCTTTGGATTGGCTGTGGCAAGGGAATGCTGCAGTGCAAGGACCCCTGAATCTGGGTTTAGATCAAAGTACCCTTCCTCATTTCCTGAAATTATCTTATATTTCACTAACTCTAACTCATCTATATCAATCGCAGACATTGTGGTAATCACTTCATCTACTGGGAAATCCCTGGAAATCACCCCCCGGCATGCTACCTTCTCAAACAAAGGCTGGTTATCATTTACATTTTCTAGGTGGATTGTTACATTGACTTCACTCTCTCGCCTGTATGGTGACCCCCAGTCAGATGCTCTGACAGCAAACACAAAACTCTCGGGGGAGGATTCGAAATCCAACTCTTTAGTGGTGCTGATAACACCAGAAAACTGATTGATTTTGAATGGCAATGGCTGCAGGCTGGAAATGCTGTAAGTTATGTATCCATTTTCACCTTTATCTTCATCTACTGCAGAAACTGTTAATACAGTGGTCTCAACCAATACACTTTCATTGACAAACACCTCATAAGAAGACTGAGTAAATGTTGGTGTGTTATCATTGGCATCCATAATAGTTATCCGCACTTTAACTTTGAGATTACTATCTATTTCCAATACCTCAAGATTAAAGACATCTTGGGACACCTGAGTGAACCAGTGAGTGGTGGAGATTACACCTGTTAGGGTGTTAATTTGAAAAAAAGCTGAATCTGCAGAGGGTGTCAGGATATATTCTGTATCATCTGGTTCTGGCTGAATTTTAACAGCCTCTAAAATTGTGCCTGGTGGAGAAATTTCATTGAGACTAATAGCATACAACTCCTGCTCAAACTTAGTTTCTGTTGTTTGTCTTTTCTTGTCAATTATGTGAACAACCTTAACAGCAGAGAACTTTGGTGGGGTTCCCCTGTCTTTAGCCTGCAAGGTGAGGTTACAGCCATCAGGGTAAATCTCCCAATTTACTGACTCAGAAGCTTTAATGGCAAATGCACCTTCTACAGATCTCTCTACAAAAAACTTCTCCGAGGGGTCTCCACCCACAATGTACACTGAGTCTGTTTCTCCATTTAAGCCTTCATCTTGATCCTCGATCGTGACCATGGCAAACACAGGGTTTTTATCCAGATGTGAAGGGGTGTGGGTGATTACATTCATTACTGGGGCATGGTCATTCACACGCTCTACATGGACGAAAAGCTTTGCTGTGCTGCTGACCCCATTATTTCCATAGAGCTTCATGCCACGGTCCACTGCCAGGATTTCTAAGTCATACCGGTTCTGCTCATCAACATTAAGCTTTCCACTGAGAGAAACAACTCCACTGGTTGGGTGTACAGCAAACAGTTCCATTTTCTCTTTGAAAAAATAGTAAAACTCTCCATTGGAGCCAATATCTGCATCTGTGGCTGTAACTTGTGCTATGCTAGTCCTGAGAGGGGTGCTCTCCGCTATGGTGACGGAGTATGTGGTGGGTGAGAACAAGGGCCGGAGGTCATTCATATCCAAGACCTGAATGCTGACTTTGGTCCAGGTCTCAAGGAGGGCCTCTCCCTTGACAGAGGCTTTTACTGTCAAAACATAATTATCCTGAATTTCTCGATTCAAGATGGCTGCATTACCACCCTTAGTCCTGATGCGCAAGAAGCAGAAGTCACCCAGCACAAACTCTTCTGCCTTGAAAAACCCTTCATCATCACCAGAGGTGATTCTGTAGCGGATTTCCCAGGAGCGTTGGGCAAGGTGAATTCCCATTTTAATTTTACTGTTGGCATAGGTGCGTGCTGCTGAGTTTTCGTAAACTGTGGCATGGTAGACGGACTGAGTGAAGCCAAAGTGAAATCCATCCTGAGGAGTTCCCTGGGAATTCTGGCCATAGCAGGGTGGTGGCTTCAAGAACAGCAACAGCAGCAGCAGGGCCAGGCCTAGGAGAGGGGCTCGCATGCCTGCCCACTGGCCCATCTTCACATCCATTCCATCATAACTCCGTCCTGAAAGAAAAAAAGACAGAGGCAGGGAGAGAAAGTTTAAGTTCCAGGGGGAGAGATTTAAAGCAACAAAAGGCATACACATATCCACTACTTGACCTGTCAGCTCACAGCCTCTACTAATTATCCATTGGACGAAGGAGACTGATTACAAGTGGGAAGGGGGACATCCACAGTTACTGAGCAACTCAAATTAAGGCTGACATCATCCGTGTGTTATTTGGACAGTGGCAGTCAATTGCAATGTTCAGAAAAACCAGAGCTGGTTTGAGAAGGAACAAAATAATTGCATGTCTAGGAAGATGAGTGTAACATCACTAAAACAAACAGCAAAGAAAAAAATATGCAGAGGACAAAATGATGGGCTTCTACATTATGACCCTATCATAACCCTGTTCCTGAAATACATGAGAACTGCAGCCCTGCATTTCAAAACCATGTAATATGTCCAAAAATAAACCAGATATGGTTTTGAAACTGAGAGGCATGTAGCTGCTGCTTTCAGATTTTGTTCTCTTTTTAAAAAAGAAATTGTATTCTAAATGTAAGAGGCCACAAATATGTGCCCATTTGGGGTTTGTGAGGAAAGCCTGATCCAGTAAAAGCTAATTGTGGCCATAGGAGTGCCACAGCGGTCTGCATCCTGATGAGTCTGCGCTTTTCACCAGAAGGGACGGAGGGGAAAGGAGAAGACTTATTATAATTCAGTGCTGAAACACACGCCTAAATCTACAAATTCTCAACAATGTACACAATTCAACACATGTGCAAACTGCTAATTCAAGAGCACAAACTATTTTACTCTTAGCTTCTGACTGAAGAAAAAACTGGCTTTGTGCATGTAACCAAAAATTACCTCAGCTGAAACAATGCAAACTGTTACCTAAGCCTGCATTTAAATACAATGTAACAGCTATTTGGGGAAAAAAGGCTACAGTACACCCAAGTGAAATGAAGAAACCAACACTTCAGTTTTTGTTTGACCTTAAACTGTCATCTCGGTGTCAGTTTCAGTAAGTGATTGTAGAGGAGGGAAAGGACATTTAGGGTTGGGGACTTTTTCTACTGAAAGTTTGTCATAGCAAAGTCACTTAGTTTTACTGGGTCAGTACATACTTTTTAAAAGCAAGGGCCAGCAGGGAGGCACAGTACTAATGTAAATTTCTCTCTCTCTCTCTCTCTCTTTCTCTCTCTCTCTCTCTCTCTGTCTTTCTCCCTCTGCCTATATATATGTACACAAACACACACACACAAACATAGTCTGGAACTATGTTTCAGACTAGATGTATGTTTTGTTAGGGAGTCAGTAAATTAGTTGTAGCTTGTAACATCTGAGTGAGGATTGAAGAGACTTCTTAAGAGGTTGGCAACAGAGGCAGACTGCTAACATATGCTAGCTAGCTTTGCTTGATATAGTTAAAAGTTGTGAGCTGCAGTTGGCATTATTTTGTCAAACTACAAACATCTGTGTGTCTACCTTAATTAAATTAGAAATCAAACTTTTGTTGGTTTAGGAAATGATTGGATGCGGCGCATGAGAGTTTTATAATAAACATACTTGGTTTCAGCAGGAATGGTTAATGATTCTTAAAACATCACATTCCTTTGAAGAAACTGAAAAAGACACATAGGAAACTAAAGTCATTTCAGTACATCTGCTTTCTGCTTGAGTGTATAACTGTCATGCTGTTTCTATACTAAGAAACCCCAGAAGCATGTGTTTGCTAAATGTTTGCCACACACACCATAAAAGACAGTGACACAGAAAACCACTATCATTCTCCAACAAGACACCCTACTTACTGTTAGGTCTAAACACCCTCTAATTAGCTTTCATTACAGGCTAACTGGCTTTGAACTGTGTGGCAAACAGCAACCAATTGGTTGCACAGCTCGGACACACTGCTGCTTCCATTGGGAGATTCCAGCCAATCAGCTGCTGATATTTACTACAAACCACAGTGTGCATCAAAATGAACATAGTCTCCACTGCCTGATCCTTCACCACTGGCCTGCCCTGTGTCAGTATCTAGCATTACACTGTTTCCAGATGGCTGTGGTTGTTTTGGTGAAATTGTTAAACTGGACTATGTAAGACACACACACATCCATGGACACAACATTGTGCAAAGTCCTAAATAAATTTTTAGCTTCCCATGAATATTTTAGAAAATCAGAATTTAGTGGTAAGAACTAAAGAGAGGCATAAGCACTAGCTGTAGTTTGAAAGTGCTCTTTTGCATAGGGTATTTTAAAGAAATGCATTCAGACACTCTCACCACTCTCTCCAGAGGTTATCCTATAAAGACTTCAACTGTCACTCTCATTTGTGAAATCACTGTTCCACACTCTAAGTTGTGCTAATAAACCATGGCTACACCCAGTGTTTATACCTAGATACTGAATCTGGCTATCCATCATACATAGGACCATAATAACATATGAAACTCTTTATTTAATATACACCTACCACTACAGTCACTGTGAAAATCCTCTTGTGTACCAGCCATAACTGACAGCAAGCAGTGATTGTGAATTCTGTCACACAAGCAGTATCCACCTTCACCAATGATAAAGACTGAGGTTCAGAGTCAGACCAGTGTAAATTGCCAACTTGGCTTAGCAAGATTTTAGCACAAAAAGCAGAGGTGGTACAGAAAGATAGCATAGGAATAACCCAATTTGGCTTCATTATCAAATTTTTTTATTCTTTGAAATTCCTCTTTAAACAGGGTGCTAAACAGTAGTAGCAATTAAACCACTGATCGTTGCAAACAAAAACAAGCAAGAATGAGCTACATCACTAAACTAGCACATGTAGCCTCCCTTATTATATACACCTGCCAGTGATATAGAAATATATATCTGTTGTAAATCTATCCTCAGCACAAAGCTTTAATAGGCCTAAATTTGGGCTGTTGCTGAGTTTGATGTAAAATGTTAATGAAGCATGACCACCATCACCAGACACAAAAACATTTCTAAATAAAAACTGTGTTTTCTCAGTTAAGAAAGGGTTCACTGCCAAATCTTTTTGTGCAACAAAACACTGGGGCTGTTTACTGTCCTACTGCAATAATTACAGCCTCCTCTATCTGGACAAAGTGTGGGAAGACAAGCAGAAAGACAGAATGGCAAAAGAGAGGGAATAGAAAGCATAAGAGGAGAAGGAAAAAACAAACAGTACAAAACAGAAGAGCGAGACAGATAAAGATGGGGGGATGGTGTATTATATCATCTATGCAGAGAACTGCTGTACAATGTTGCCTAAACCACGACTGTTCACTCTGGTTAACAAATCAGTGAGCAAAAAGGCATCCACTGGGCCAAAAAACCTCAGTCACTCACAGTCTATTAGTTCTTCTTCTACTGTTTCTAAAGATATTGCCAAAATGCATCAGACACTTTAAAGTATACCATCTCAGACATTTTTTGGGCATTTCAAACCACAAACTTAATAGATCTTCATTGATTGCCTAGGTATTTGGTTTTTAATTTTAGAATCTGAACAATCATTTTGTTTTTTGTTCAGATTCTTAACCATCCAGGTCATGGTCATCCTGGATGCTTCAATAGAAGGCAACAGGACTTTGTTTTCCATTCTTTAAGATGTTCTTGATTTTTGTGGGTTTTTTTTTTAAAGTAGCATCTTGCCTGAATGCTCTAGAATGATTTTTTCTTTGCAGACAAACTGAAATTCATTCAATCTGCAGTTTTGTATCAATGAAATCTCCTGTTCTGCCCTCCAAAAAGGTCAACAGCAAAATGAACTTTAAACCTTTTCTGCTTCCACTGCACAAACATTACTGTCAAACTACTGAACTGAGAGCAACGGCTTGCTGTACACAGTACATTCACTAAACTGAACAAAACAAAAACTAACAGACAAGTCTGGTTCTTGTATTGCAATGGAAAGCTGGTGCAAAGGCAGATGAGCTCAGATTTAACTCACAGGTATACACATGTGGACGTGATGTTCCTGTGACTAAAATTGCACATATTATACAGAAGTATAAGGTCCACAAGACTGTAGCCAACCTCCCTGGATGTGGCCGCAAGAGGAAAATTGATGACAAATTAGTTATTCAAGCATGGCATGGTCTCTCCATCAAACACAATTATCAGTGGTAGTCAGGAAGGCAATAGTGAAGGAGGTAGGAAAGTACGAACCTCAGCATACATTCAGCCTTACACACCTTAATTACATTCATTCTTATCCCACATTAGCATTTTATGACTGGACTGTCGAAGAGCAGGATAATTGCTATGTGATGACGTGTTGTAAATATGCGCTATACAAATAAAATTGAACTGAATTGAACTAAATCATTTTAAAAATCTCTTAAAATCATAGTTACAAAAAGTACTTGTTTCTGTATGGAAGGAACCAGTGCTGACAGTCAGTAAAGAACAAGAAATATCTGACATCTCTGTCACATCATAATTTGTAGACTATCCATGTTGCTGCAACTCAGCAGTCACTGTTGGGCTGAAGAGAACCAGTTGTGGAAGGCGATCCAGCCTTCATCTCACTGCAGCTGGCTCTGTGTTGCACTGGGAGGCTAGCCACTCTGGCCTGGCCTGAGTGTGGTGCAGTTGTTGGGCAAGTTTCCTAACAACTTGCCGTGCAAAAGTATTTGCAAAAGAAATCTTCTATTTTTGAATATTTGTCACATTTAAATGTATCAGGGGAAAACACACAAAAACTACAGCAGGCTCTGGAGGCAGGAAGCCGTCACAAGATCATCATTTTTTTTAACGTGAGACAAACATAGTCCAAAAATACACAAAATGCAGTTTTTAAATGATGATTGTTTTATTAAAGGAAAAACACTGTGCAGCCCATCTTGCCCTATTTGAAAAAGTAATTGGCCAATTGATAGCTACCAGTCTACTAAATGACCACATTCACTTGGGAGTTGGGTTCAGTTTCACCAGCCACACTCACATATGATCACTGCCAGGCTTGCTGAATCTAAAAATCACTAAATAGAACCTGTCTGGTATTGTGAAGCAGGGTCTCAAAAAGCAGCACATGATGACACGTTCTAAAGAAATTCAAGAACAACTTTTTGGCCATACCGCCTTGTGGATGCCCGATCCCGTCAGATCTCAGAAGCTAAGTGAGGTTGAGCCTGGTCAGTACCTGGATGGGAGACCGTGAGGGAACACCAGGAAGCCTGGGTGAATGCAGTGTGAGAGTGAGTGGTCGGAGGGGCTGATGGCGCAGATTGACAGCCTCGCCTCCATCAGTCTACCCCAGAGCAGCTGTGGCTACATATGTAGCTTACCACCATCAAGTATGGAGTGAATGAATAATGCAATGTAAAGCATCTTTGAGTGCCTCGAAAAGCGCTGTATAAAACGAATGCATTATTATTATTATTTTATTTAAGGGTTACAAAGCTACTGCTAAGGCTCTGGGACTCCAGATAATCACAAAGAGATAATCACAACCCACAAATGGAGAAACATGGAACAGGGGTGAACCTTCCCAGGAGTGTGTAACCTACCAACATTTCTCCGAGAACATGTTGACATCTAATCCAGGAGGTCACGAAAGAACCCAGACAAACATCAAAAGATCTGTAGACCTCAATGGCCTCATTTAAATTCCGTCTACATGATTCATGGTGCGCAGGCATTGCAATTTAACAAACTTCTCCCAGGATTTTAGTCCCATCTTCACCAAATTCGCTGTGCGGCATCTAGACCCCTCCAGGATGAAAGGTTGTTAAAATCTCGTTGTTGCGTCACACGGTGTGGGTGTGGCATGGCGGCCATTTTGAGCAAATTGGCTATGTGGACATAAATGGGTTTGGAAGTGAAGGGATCCACGTCATGTCACCAAATCCACACAAATCCTCACGAGTCTCAAAAACTAACGTTTGATATACAATTTAGGAATGGGCGTGGTCAAAGTGCTCCACAGCGCCCCCTAGACAAGGTGATGTGGAGGCATTGGAATTTAAAGAACTCCTCCCAGGATTTTTGTCCCATCTTGATGAAATTGGTTATGTGGCATCTTGACCCCTTCAGGATGAAAAGTTATTAATATCTGGTAGCTGCGTCACACGGTGTGAGCGTAATAGGGTGGCCATTTTGAGCCTGTGGCCATGAAAAATAAAATGCTCATAACTTGACTGTACATGATCAGATGTGAATGAAACTTGATATGCTTGATGACATGCTGTCCCTCAATACGTAGGCATGGCCGAACAGCTCCAAAGCACCCTGTAGAAATTTTTATAAATTCATATAAAATCACTGGTTTGTCTTGTAGACATGCAATTTAATACATTTGCAGAGCAGGATGAGACAAACACAACTGACTGCAGCCCTTATTTAATGTAATTAATTTAATAATGTGGGGGAATTACACATGCCAATGGCTCAATGGTTCAATAGCGCCCTCTAGAAAATTGAACTTAATTGGAGTTAATACAATTAGTTTCACGTACAGCGACGAAATTTGGTCCACAAATGTATCACACCAAGATGAACAAAATTGCCCAATGAACCCTTTAGCCAAAATGCAACAGGAAGTCGGCCATTTTGAACTTACAGTCAGATTTTTCACATTTTTTAGAGCAAACTCGTCCTTGGGGATAACTCCTACAGATCTCAACTTTGGCCAGCATATACTACATGTGGCGGTGAGCAAAAATTATTAAGATCTTTTCCAAAAGTAAGAGGGCGTTTCCATGGTGGCCTGCAGCGTTTTGGTGATTGGCCATTTTGGCTTTTTTTTGGCCATTTTTCCAGACATTCCACATTTTCAAGAGCAAACTCGTCGTACAGGATAACTCACACGTATCTCAAATTTTTCCCTACATGTACTATAGGTGGTATATTATTATCTGAAGATCTTAAATCCAGCATGTCATTATCACTGTCATGATTTTTGAGCTGACTTTGCACCAGAAAAATGAGAGGAAAAAGTGAGTCTCCTTCTCTCTTCCAAGTTAGCAGACGCAACAATAAGGGCACATCAGCCATTGTTACACCTTAATTTGACTGGCAGTGGGCAGCACACACACAGCTCTTGCCTAATGTAATATCAAGTGGATATAGCCCTAGATTAATGGTGACACAAGTGCTTGTCTGTAATAAATGAGTGAGCAGTGTTCAGACATGAACCATGATTTTTAGTGTCACACTCTTAACTTTCTCTCATTCTCTCAGACTCTCCCATCTCTCTCAGACACAACAGTGTTGACTTGAGCAAACAGTGGACATTGACCTGTCTCTCTATGCTTGTTATCTGTATTATAAATTCCACAAGGAAACAACCAATTCATTTACACTGACACATGTCCCTAAATTCTCCCAATCACTGCTCTTTTCCAAATTATATAATCTAATGTTGGACCACTGTTATTATCCCACATTAGATAAAGTCAGCCCGTAACTTAACATATCAATTTACCTATTCCCTAATCTCCAGCCTAACAAACCTTTGATCCACACACATCAACCTCCACTGAACCAAAACCATGGCTCACAAAAACTACAAGAAAAAGTATTTTGCTGAAGACCATGAAAAGAAGCCTAACAAATGTTGGCACACATGAAAGCAAAGTAAGTTTGCTTGGATCAGGGTCCAGCATGTTTGGCATATAGCTGACCAGGACTACCACAGGAGTCAGACTGTAAAACATGGGGTGAGCTCATATGTGATATTGGAATGCTTGAGTGCAAAAGGAGTAGGTGAGATGACATGCGATAAGTGAAAGTTTTTATGTCCAGTTATTGAGTAGAAAGATGGCAAGGGGCGCTATACTCACTTTTCTACCTAACCCGTTAGTCTTTAAATATACATCGGACCGAACACCCTAAAATTCAACCTTAAAACCGTATTTTTTAAGATTATATAATTTTGAAACATATTGCGAAACTGCATGGTGGTGTACTCACTGCATGTCAAACAATATCCTTACTTATGTGTCCAGTTTATATACTGGACATTAATAATAAAAGAGCACTCACACAGTGACAAATTTCTATTTTACTCTTGTTAACTGATGATCAGTCTGTTTTTTGTGAACAATGAGCAGTAATCAGTTTCTTTAGCAATGAGTCTATGCTTTCATTTCTCCTACAAATTCAGGTCAGTAATTAAAGTATTGTGGCTCCCATGATCACAATGACTGAAAACTCTACAAACATTTTCCCCTTATGGTTTTTCAATTAATTCACCCAGATTTCTATATCATTTTCAAAATATACACCCTTTAGGGGGTTTCATAGATGCATTGCAATTACAGCAGGTATGCAAGAAAAACTATTTGCAGGTGGTAGCAGAAATAGCTTGATTTTTGCTGCTACTCTACTTGTAGAGGTGATCAACATATTAATATCAGCCAGACACCAAACTGACTGATTCTGCACCACTCAGCCTGGACTACTGGCTAAAAAGACGACAAAAGTCAACATCAGTGTGTACTGGAATGTGAGAAGATCTCCTGGGAGAAAAGCAGGCTGGGTTCCACAACCAATCACTGACAAGAATGTTTTTTTCTAAATGTCCTTTTGGCCAATGATGAGACGCCAGCCATTTCCTCAGTGCTGGTACAGTGAGAGGCACAAAAAACGAATTCCTTCTGTTAGCAATTACAACACACGCACGCATGCACGCACACACACACACACACACACTCTTGTGGTATCATTACTCCCTTGCATTGTCAGCTTTGTTCTATCGCTCACATTCAATCTGTGTCATGTCACTCCTCCCTGATTCTCACACACAAAGCTCCACCTCCTCCTCCCTCCCCCTTCAATTATTTTCTCCTTCCTTCTTTTTCACCCTCCTTCATATTCACTCCTGTTAGTCAGCTGCACTGACCATTTCTCTCTTCTCTTTTCTTTTCCTTGTTTTTTGTCTTACATCTATTCCCTCCTCATCACTCCCTCCATTTCTTCTCTAACCTTTTAAGCTTAATTGTTCTCCTCTGACCCTCCTCTCTTTGTTCAGCCATCTCCCTCCCTCACCTCGGCAATAAACTTTGTGTGTGTGTCAGTGGTAAGGAATTGTCAGTTTGTGCAGGTGACATTACCACTCCAGAGAGATCTGGTTTTAAAATTCATGAAAGGTTCATTCATCTGTTAGATAATTAGATAGATAGATAGATAGATAGATAGATAGATAGATAGATAGATAGATAGATAGATAGATAGATAGATAGATAGATAGATAGATAGATAGATAGATAGATAGATAGATAGATAGATAGATAGATAGATAGATAGAACTTTATTGATCCTTTCAGGCAGTGCCCTCCAGGAAATTTAGAATGTAAAAAATAAAAAAATAAAAAAACTGTTTTGTTCATCCTTCCTCTCCTCGATTTTCTGTTCCCCTTCCTTTCTTGGTATCATATGGAAGTCCACTCAATGCTGAGCACAAAAGATATTAATTGGCTCCTCTCTGTGCAAAGTACTTTTTCATATTTATATCCTTGTTTACACACAAGCATTAGGGAACTAGGTTGGGAGTCATAGCATTTTATTAAATCAAATCCTAATTCCTTATCAAATCTCATTACATTGAGCTTTCATTATTTTCAAAATGCCAGAAATATTGCAATTTGAAGTGGTAACTACTAAATTAACCAATATTAGCGGTGATGAAGTTTAATGAATGTTCACATCCTGTAGCTCCAATCTGAAAGCAACAAAAGATCTGTAAATGTTGGCTGCAGATTGATACTTATTGCTGTGGTCCACAACTGAACAGTTATTTCAGTTTCAGTGGACAGGTAAGAAACTCAGCAGGCACAGAGATGAGTTTGTGGGGTAGCTCACCCCCTCCTCCCTTGAAGGGAGGTTAGAGGCTTTTCAGAATCAAAGCAAGGGTTGAATAGGAGGAGTGCAAAACTGCCAGCACTCTTCAATAAACTTCAGCTCATTCAGAACTCTGCTGCCCGTCTCCACCCACACCCACTCATGTGATCACATCACCCCCATCCTCCAAAATCTCCACTGGCTCCCTGTCAAATACTGCATTCAATTTAAAATACTTGTCCTCACCCACAAAGCCCTCCATCACCAGGCCCCTCGCTGCCTCACAGACCTGCTCCAGCCCCACACCCCTTCCTGCAACCTCAGATCCTCCACTGTGGCTTGTGGCTCAGGTGGTAGAGCGGGTTGTTCATTGATTGTAAAGTTGGCGGTTCGATCCCCTGCCCCTCCGCATGCCGAGGTGTCCTTGGGCAAGACACTGAACCCAAAGTTGTTCCCAGTGGCAGGCTAGCGCCTTGCATGTCAGCTCTGTCGCCACTGGTGTGTGAATGGGTGAATGAGAAACACACTGTAAAGCACTTTGGATACTACTATGGTAGAAAAAAAGCAGATTATGTACCATTTTTATGTTGCTGTTTTTCTTTGTTTGTCCATACTGAACCTAACAGGCAGTGTACTGCTGCTCTATAGGGGGCTTTCATATACCATTCCAGAATCAGAGGTGTGGTGTTTTACACAACAGCACTGACATCTAGTGTGGTACATTCCACCGAGGTAGTTTTCACTTTCACATAGACATAAATTCAATTCTGTGATGATCTCTGCTGTTGGCTTAAGGGTGCAACACGTCCCCCCCCCCCCCGCTTTCTTTCTGTATGATACACATGCAACAGTGTGGCGAAATAACAGTGTAACAATCCCGCCTTGAACAAGCTGTGTGAAAAGGGGCTATGAATGGAAGGAGGTCAGAGCGGTGAGATGAGACCCACGATTTCCTTAACCTGATTTTCTGCTTGTCACTTTGAGGCTTCTCAGCACCAGCTCTGAATGACTGAAAAGTTGGATAACCTCATGCTCCAGAAGCTGGTTACCACATACTCCACTTCTGTGGCATGTGATTGCTCCTTCAGGAGAGACCATCTGCAATGTGTTAAGGTTTACATGCTAAATGATGAGCAGACAGGATACACAATTTAATTTTCTTTGTCTGTGTGCAGAGTCAACATTTTCATGTTGTTGATGTTGGCCACAGGCACTGACCTAACTATCTTGTCCATTAGACCTTACAGGGAAAATGGCAGACAACACTAAGCTAAAAAAAAGCCTTGGTTGTGTCCATAATAGCATTTACAAGTCAGCTTGGCACATAACTCTTCTTCACCCTGTTTTCAATTGCTAAACAACAGAACAGGATCAGAATCAACAGCCGGTAAGGACTGAGACACACGGCCGCCTGACCGAACCATTGTTTTGCAGACTCAGAGGATGGACTGACTTGGTAGGTTCAAAAGAGGATCTATTTTAACCGAGAACGAAAACCAATTCAGAATACTGAACCAAACTCAGAAGAGGAAAAACTGAAACCAAACCTAATACAAAAACCCTATAAAACTCAAAACTGGCAGAGGAAAGTAAATCACAAAAATGTAAGTAACACAAAACGCAGCTAATTTACAAAACTCAAAAAGGCTGACAAGGCATATACAACAAAATACACTGAACACTAATCAAGGCAAATAAACAAAACTTAAAGTACACAGAACTCTTCCAGGGGCAAAGTTAACAAACAAATATCAAACACACCCTAAAACAAAATACAAAAACTTAACTGGCTGCAACAGGCTCGGGGAAGACAGGTAGCAGAGACAGACATGGAACCGGGGGTAGCACA
Source organism: Dascyllus trimaculatus (assembly GCA_024666655.1). NCBI lineage: Eukaryota > Metazoa > Chordata > Actinopteri > Pomacentridae > Dascyllus > Dascyllus trimaculatus. The sequence continues at coordinate 233,056 of CM045453.1, read as the reverse complement.
GATCTGGTGAAGAGTGACAGAGTGAAACGGGCTTTTATTGAGGGAGGTGATTCGTGGCAGGTGAGCTGCAGTGTGCAGCAGTCTAGAATTGGGGTAATCAGGGAGCAAGTATCGAGCTTGTGTGAAGGTGAGGGAGACATTGAGGGCAAGCAGAGGGAGAAGGAAAGAGGGAAAGAAAAGCTGAGAGGAAGAGAGAGAGGGAGAAGAAAAGAGGAAGAATGAAGACAGAAAGAGGGAGACAGGCAGGGCCAAAGCAGGGATCATGACAGTTTTAGTTTGTTCGTGGACATAAGACAGTGAAGCAGAGAATAACATTCCTTTGCCTTGTCTATTATTTTGAATATGAACGGTACATAGAACTTTATCAAGTTTATATGATAGCCAATTACTACAGAAAACCAAAGATCGAAGTAGAAAATGATCTTCAATTTTTAACCATATTTTACTAAGTTAAAGTGTTGAGTCTTCGTTTAAGCAGTGTTTTCTTAATCACAAATCAGGGAGCAGAGAAAGAATGAAGTTTGTGTTTGTGTGTCTACTCTGTAGTCACAAACTACACAACTGCATTATGCGGGGTATTACACACACACACACACACACACACACACACACACACACACACCAACACACACAATGTTAATTGAATAGTGCTGGCACACGGACAAAATGGCAGCAGAGTGACACATTCACTCCTTCCCTCCTCCCCCATCCAGCTGCTGTGGAACATGAAAACACCCCCCTTCTCTGCCCTTCTCAAATGAAATGAACAAATGCTTTGGGAGAGGTGGACATGAAAGAGTGCAGGTCTGCTAAATCACTTAGGTGCCCTGCAACTCAGCAGGAAAGGATGAGGAAGGGAGGGAATGAAAGATTGCAGTCTTCTCCATTTACCTGCTCACTTTGTCCTAACACACTATACTCTAAACATTGAGTCAGTTTTGAAATAGATTAAATAGACTGTATGTAAACTTTAGATAATTATTTTATTATAGTTTGTATTGATCTTTTTTCTTTTTTTAAGAAATTATTAATTATTTATCCATTATTCTGAACTTTATAAATGAAACAGTTAAATGCTTATGCTACTGAAAAACTGAGAGAGGTTTCTACAGTTGCCATGTTTTATTTTTTTAGGTGGCTGTATTTTGGTGCTCATATATATTGGCAAATTTGACGTAAAAGTTATAGAATTTAACTTTAACGTTATATTGTTCTTTATAACTTTATTGTAATGAAGATGTGTCATTGGAGTTGGAGTTGTCTGCAGAACAAGAGACTCACACTCAAAATAAAACACACACTGACATGTGGCACATCTAATAATTTGTACAATTCCTCTGAAAAGCACATCATGTCCCAAGTGAAGATTGTTCATGATATTATCAGATCACTTACCTGAAGTTCCCACGAAAATGTGAATCTGGTTTGATAACAATAACTATAAGAGGAAAAAACAGGCACTATATGAAACAGAACTGCTTCTGCTGTAAAACTCCTGACAAAAATGACAGTGGTAACTCATCTGTCCATGCTCACCTAATGGCAAAACGGTAAAGCAATCTGCTCAGAATATGCATTAATGTTAAAATAGCTACTAGCAAGGGACTCTAACGATCGATTGCTTTGCTGACTAATTTGGGTTTGGAAAAGTTTGTTGACTGTGTGCACAAAAACTGAAAAAACAGTCTATGCTAAGAATAATTTGTAATTCTTAAAATATTTTTTTCAAATATATTCAAAAATGCGATCAAGATAGTGTCCTCAACCCATTGTCCCACAATACCTCGCATCATCCATCCTTATCCATCACATCTTGAGGACAACTGTAGACTGGCTTTTACTTATGTGAGTGACATTCAAAGCATTGAAAACAATTTAAAGCAGGGATTTGACTTAACTGCAACTTCTAGGCAACACCTCAGACACAAATTTTCACAAAAACTTGCAGATTATCCCTTCTCGTTCTTCAAACACATACACAAGGTCATGTTTTCATCACTTCAGAGAATATTATGTTACTTACAGTAACTCATTGGAGACCTAGTCCAAACTTTACCAAAACTGAACCTTATATTAAAATATCAAGTTAAAATTGATTATTAATGTTATGGGGACTTGAGCTGCACGGTGACTCAGTTGTTAGCACCGTCACCTCACAGCTAGAAGATCCCTGGTTCGCATCCCAGTTAGGATACCTGGGATCTTTCTGTGTGGAGTTTGCATGTTCTCCCTGTGCAGCGTGGGTTTTCACCAGGTATTGCGGCTTCCTTCCACAGTTCAAAAACATGCTGAGGTTAACTGATTATTCTAAATTATCTATGGGTGTGAATGTGAGTGTGCTTGGTTGTCTGTCTCTATGTGTCTGTGATAGACTGGTGACCCGTCCAGGGCATCCCTGGCCTTCGCCCGAGTCAGCTGGGATAGGCTCCAGCACTCCCACGACCCTACAGAGGATTAAGTGGTGTATAGATGATGGATGGATGTTATGGGGACTTGTTTTATGCCTTCAAAAAGGAGGTAGGGCTCAACAAAGTGACTGTGTAAACAGATTTCTGTTCCTGCAGGAATATACAAGAAAACCAGATAATGAAACCAAATGAGGAATAATTGTTGTGCCTCCAAAGCTTTTCTCTGTGAGAGAAGATACTGGAGCACTAAGGACAACTGCTATTGCTATTATACGCTACTATCTCAGTATTAGACTAAGATGAGTTGTTCTCTCTGTCTCTCACACACATTTTCAGCAAGCTGATATGAATATAATAATAATAATACATCCATATAAAATGGAGCTTTGACCTTGAAGCTACCAGAGGAACAGCTATGGTCATTCTGCAGCTGGATGAGCAGCATTCCATATTCACTCAGGCAATTTTCTGATCCATACATGTGTTGAACCAGGGAGGATCTGGCTTAAACTCATACATATTCATGTTGTGCAGCTGCCTCGACGTAATATAGGCTGTGCGACAGTGTGTGAGCTTTGAATGGTTTGCACTTCCCATGTTTCGGTGATACATAAACCATTCATTTTTCACATGAGAGACATGGGTGATGCTACAATTTCGAGAGATACCCTGTATCTCTCTCTGTCACACATACACACTTCAGAGTGGGTGTATTGCAGAGAAGCCAGAATAATTGCATAAGACTGACTTCAACAACGCATTTACTTCAGTGGCAAGGGATAGGATGTGTGTGGCAGTGCATGCATGCTTGTGTCTAGGCGTGTGTGAAACCCATAAGCAGTAAAGTTGTGTGTGTGTTCCTGTTCCATCCCCACATAAAGGCAACTGAATCCAATAAACCTGGAGCAACCCCGTGAATCCCAGCTCCTGCCCACTGTTCGCCTTGGTCGCTCCCCCGCTCCGGATTCCTGCCCCCTTGAAGAGGACCAGCTCCCGCCAGCTCCCTCCCCCAACGCCGCTGCCGCTTTCCGCCGTCAGCCCTCGGCTCGCCTCAGCAGTCCCCTAAAGACGGGAAATTACACCTGTGCGCCTTCTTCTCCCGAAAGCTGTCCCCAGCGGAGGTCAACTATGACATCAGCAAATGGGAACTCCTGGCTGTGAAGCTGGCGCTGGAGTAGTGGCGGCACTGGCTGGAGGGGGCAGAGCAACCGTTTCTGGTGTGGACCGACCACAAGAACCTGGAGTACATCCAGACTGCAAAGAGGTTCAACTCCCAGCAAGCCAGGTGGGCCCTATTCTTTGATCGGTTTAACTTCTCTTCATCCTATTGTCCCTGTTCTAGGAATGTGAAGCTTGATGCTCTGTCCTGCCTCCATGCCAAGGAAGAGCCTCACGAGGACCCTGAACCCATCTTGCCCTCCTGGTATCTGGCTGGGCTCACCTGGGAGATCGAGACAACTGTCCGTGAGGCCCAGCAACAACAACCTGATCCGGGGGGTGAGGGGGCCCTCCTAACACTTTGTTCGTGCCGGATACTGTTCAGGCCACTGTCCTCCAATGAGTGCACTTCAGCCACCTGACCTGTCACCTAGGGGTATCTCACACATTCACAGATCTCCGACGTCGGTTCTGGTGGCTCTCCATGGACAGAGACACACATGAGTACATCTCTGCCTGCTCCGTCTGTGCCTGTAACAAAACTTCCACCCAGGCCGGCACAGGCTTGCTGCATCCTCTGCCAATCCCCAGACGACCATGGTCCCACATCGCTCTCAACTTTGTCACCGGCCTGCCCCCATCCAACAGCAACATCGTGATCCTCACCATAGTCGACCGGTTCTCCAAATGCGCCCACTTCTTGCCCCTAGCTCTCGACAGTCCAAGAGACAGCCAACCTCCTGGTATCCCACGTGTTCCAACCCCATGGCATCCCGGTGGACATAGTCTTGGATCGTGGGCCACAATTCACCTCACAGGTCTGGCAGGCATTCTGTTCAGCAGTAGGGGCCATGGTCAGTCTAACCTCTGGTTTCCACCCGCAGAGCTACGGCCAGACGGAGCGGCTAAACCAGGAGATGGAGGCAGCACTATGCTGTGTCGCATTGGAGAACCCCACCACCTGGAGCTCGCAGATCTGCTGGGTGGAGTACGCCCACAGCCTCCCCTGTTCCCCGACCTGGAGGGGGAGATTGCTGTCCCCTCAGTTGTGGCTCACCTCCAACGCTGTGCCCAGTCCTGGTGCCAGGCCTGTGCCGCCTAGTTGAGAGCCTCCTGACGGTCCAGGGTCGAGGGTCCCGTCACTGCTCTGCAGCCCCCATTTACGTGCCCGGCCAGAGGGTGTGGTTCCGGGCCAAAGACCTGCCTCTGTGGGTGGAGTCAAACAAGCTGGCTCCCCACTTTGTTGGCCCCTTCGTAGTGGAGTCCATCATAAACTTCTGCGCAGTCTGGTTGAAGCTTCCCCGCTCCATGAGGGTTCATCCCACTTTCCACATCTCCCAGTTAAAACCAGTCCGGGAGAGCCCACTAGCATCCCCAGTTCCCATGCTACCCCCACCCAGGACCCAAGAGGATGACTCCACCATTTACATGGTCAGGAGACTGCTGGACTTACAGCGCCGAGGCAGGACCTTGTCGACTGGGAGGGCTATGGACCCGAAGAGTGGTGTTGGGTTCCCCGTCGGCAAATCCAGTCGCGGCCCTCTTCACCGCGCAGTATTAGCTTTACGCCAAATGGAATGGGACCCATGTCTTCCAGAAAGTTCCACCTTCGACCCATCAGTTCACAGGATGTTATCCCAAAAGTCTTGGGGCTCATCTAGATTTGTTTTTTTTTTTTAATTGCCAGATGAACCTTTATATTCTTTTTGGTTGGTAGTGGTTTGCATCTTGTAACTCTCCCATGGATGGCATGTTTTGCCCAGTGTCTCGCTCATTGTGGAATCATGTAGACAGACCTTAACTGAGGCCATTGAGGTCTACAGATCTTTTGATGTTCATCTGGGTCCTTCTGTGACAACTGGATTAGATGTCAATGTGCTTTTGGAGAAATGTTGGTAGGCTGGCCACTCCTGGAAAGGTTCACTGCTGTTCCGTGTTTTCTCCATTTGTGAATAACGGCTCTCAATGTGGTTCACTGGAGTCCTCGGGTCTTAGGAATGACTTTGTAATGCTTTCCAGACTGAGAAATGTCAGTGATGCAATATGTAACCTAGTTGTTACATATTGCATCACTTATTACAAAATGCAGGTGTTTTTTATGAAGAAAATAAGAATAATAAGGAAAATAAGATGGTGCAGTTCAACTGCATCACAAACTACAGCTGTCAATAAATCAGCGCCTCTAAAATAACAATTGTATAATGATTTTAGAAACCTCTATATTAACATATAAAAAGGCAAAGCTTTGCTATACCTTATTCAATTTTGTTTTTTGTTTTTTGACGGCAAAAAAAATCATAGATGAGCTGAGGTGGTAACATCATCAAGTATGCTGCTGTTCCAATTGCACATTAACCGCAATGTGTTCTCCTGATCTCGTTAGTCTGTACTTTCGAGTCTGTACTTACAAGTACACAAGTCCATACTTAGTGTACTTGGTATTGAGCAAAGGCCTCTGTTCCTCTCCCTGTAAACAATAGTTGTGACTGGCTGTTACTTGTGACATTTATTAGCCAATCAGATAGCGCTGTGGGCGGGACATTGAGTGAGACTACAGAGTAAATCCAGAGAGGGAGAGAGAGATGACTTAAAAAGAGCTAAAGGAGTGCATTTCTTTATTTTGTGATAATTGGCCAGTAAAAATAACAATACAAAATCAAGCTGCAAGCAGCGTCGGACGGGCCCTCGCTCCCCCCCCACGGCCGCTTTGGATACGATCGGAATGTCTATAGCACGCAATAGTATTTGTCTCAACTTGCTCTGCACATGTACCAAATTTCATGTCTGTAGGACAAATCAGTAATTTTATAGGAATTTTTGAAATTTGTAGGGGGCGCTGTGGAGTTGTTTGAAATTTGGAGTGTGCAAATCTGTTGGTCTTGGGATACTGTACGTGTGTACCAAATTTCATGTTTGTAGGATAAAGCAGTGATTTTATATGAGTATTTGAATATTTGTACGGGGCGCTGTGGAGCCGTTTGACCACGCCCATTCCTGAATTGTATATCAATTGTTAGTTCTTGAGATTAATGAGGATTTGTGTGGATTTGGTGATATTACGTGGATGCCTTCACCTCCAAAACCTGTTTCATTCCATATGGCGATTTTGTTCAAAATGGCCGCCATGCCACGCCCACACCGTGTGAAGTAGCCACGGGATTTTAATGACTTTTCATCCTGGAGGGGTCTAGATGCCACACAGCAAATTTTGTGAAGGTGGGACAAAAATCTTAGGAAGAGTTTGTTAAATTCCAATGCCTGCGCACCACGTGTTCCATGGGACGCCGTTAAGCTTTTTTGTTCAAGTTGGCCGCCATGCCACGCCCACACCGTGTGACGCAGCCACAAGATTTTAATAACTTTTCATTCTGGAGGGGTTTAGATGACACACAGCCAATTTGGTGAAAATTGGATAAAAATCTTGGGAGGAGTTCGTTAAATTCCAATGCCTGCGCACAGCGTTTTCCAGGGGACGCCGTTAAGCTTTTTTGTTCAAGTTGGCCGCCATGCCACGCCCACACCGTGTGACCCAGCCACAAGATTTTAATAACTTTTCATCCTGGATGGGTCTAGATGCCACACAGCCAATTTGGTGAAGATGGGACAAAAATCTTGGGAGGAGTTCGTTAAATTCCAATGCCTACATGCCACGTTTTCTAGGGGGCGCCATGGAGCTTTTTTTTTCAAAATGGCCGCCATGCCACGCCCACACCGTGTGACGTATCCGCGAGATTCTAATAACTTTTCATCTTGGATGGGTCTAGATGCCACACAGCAAATTTGGTGAAGATGGGACAAAAATCCTGGGAGGAGTTTGTTAACTTCCAATGCCTGCGCACAGTCATTTCTAGGAAGCACCGTTGAGATTTTTTGTTCAAAATGGCTGCCATGCCACGCCCACACCGTGTGACGCAGCCAAAAGATTTTAATAACTTTTCATCCTGGATAGGTCTAGATGCCACACAGCCAATTTGGTGAAGATCGGCCAAAAATCCTGGGAGGAGTTCGTTAAATTCCAATGCCTGCGCACAACGTGTTCAAGGGGGCGTGGTTAAGCTTTTTTGTTCAAAATGGCCGCCATGCCACGCCCACACTGTGTGACGCAGCCACAAGATTTTAATAACTTTTCATCCTGGAGGGGTCCAGATGCCACACAGTGAATTTGGTGAAGATCGGATAAAAATCCTGGGAGGAGTTCGTTAAATTCCAATGCCTGGGCACCACATACTGTAGGGGGCGCTGTTGAGCTTTTTTTGAAATTTCAAAAGCAGGAATTTTTTTGTCTCGGGCTACTGTACATGTGTACCAAATTTCATGAGTTTACGTGAAACTAGCCGTATTAACGCCACTAAAGCACAATTTTCTAGGTGGTGCTATTGAGTCATTTTGCCATTCATATGTGCAATTCCCCCAAAATATTACATTTTTCACCAGTCCTGATGTGTGTGCCAAATTTGGTGAGTTTTTGAGCATGTTTAGGGGGTCAAATTGGGGTTCAAAGTGGCGTAAGAAAAAGAAACCGCCAAACCGCCGAACTGCCAACCCGCCAAACCACCAAACAGCCAAACCGCCAAACCGCCAAAGAAACAATACAGGAACAATAGGGTCCTACGCACTGTAGTGCTCGGGCCCTAATTAAAGCTGCAAGCAGCGTTGGACGGGTTCTCGCTCAGTGCTGGTCAGCGACCGATGCATACCATCAGAGCCAGACTTTGATCACGCATGTGAAGTTTAAGGCCGATCAGAGCATGTACAGCCTTGTTAGACAGCACTTCCTGTTTCATGGCGTGCTGGCGACTGAGACAGGAAATTGTAATATGCATGCCATCAGGCAAGGACTTATATCACGAATGTGAAGTTTCAGGCAGATTTGAGCATGTGCAGTCTAATTAGAGTCCACTTCCTGTTTTGTGGCGAAGGACTGAATTTCACGGGGCTGCCATGGCCTCGCCCTTTGACTTCTGCAGAACATTTTGATAAGTTTTCATCACTAAGGCCTGTTGTATATATTGGTCAAATTTGAGTTGTCTTTGAGTGACGTCTTATGAGGAGTTAATGACAACAATTTCACACTTAACACAAAATGGTGGATTTCCTGTTTGGTTTGGAGAATGGCTGCAACGATTATTTTTGAGCACCTTGATGTGCTACATATGCCTACCAAATGTCAGCAATGTAGGTGAAACGGCCTGCCCGTAGTAGATGAACCAAGTGTAGCAGTGTTGCTGGGGGCAATATGGAGCCATTTTGCCACTCTCACGTGTGCTATTCCCCCAAAATATATCCACAGCTTTCATGAAACAACAAAGCTGGAGCAGACTGGACACTTTATGTGTGAGTTACAACATCTTCCTAAGGCTTTTTTAGTTTGTGTGAGGTTCAGATTCAACTTTATTGTTGTTATACATATCACAAGTACATGTCAGCCAAATGACCATGCACATTTAAATTTAAAACATGAATCTGTGAATCATTCTAATAGCTCAGTGTTGGATGCAAGATTTATATTTATAAATGGCTGTGACATGGCCACCATGTACCTTGGACATATTTGAACTAAAAACATGAATATACTAACGTGTGTATTATTTCAATAACTTAGTATTGAATGCATAATAACAGGGAAGCCATTTTGATACAGTTTAATGTTAAACAATATTATATAAGGTGTATCGTGGGAGATCCCTGCTCCATCTGTCCATCAGTTTTGGGGTTGTTGGCCTGAAAAATATTGAAGACTGCTGCATAAGCAGTAGCAATAGTAACAATAGACAGTGGTGTATAATATATTTATGGATAACGTACAATATTTCCAGTTGTGAAAATTATGCTTATTAAAAGGGGAACAATTACACAGGATGTACTACAGTGGAATGGGAATGATTTACATTTTTTTACAGAGTGTACAGTAAACACGTGTAGTTATGCAATGGTAGATATTAATAATAAAAATAAAAATAGAAATAATATGCAGTATTACATGTAGGTATAGACAATTAAATTAATTCAAGGAGTGGGTGTATAAAAGGAGAATATGTAATTAGTGCAATGGAGAATTTAAAGTAATAATACCCTGAGACAAACTGCTGTTACAGGTTTCCACCAATAGATGTCGGTGGATTTAGGGTTTAGGGTTGATCTGACTCAAAGTTCAGAGGGCCAACATTACCACACTGTTTGACTTTTGCAGAAGATTTTGATAACTTTTCATCATTAAGGCCTGTTGTATATACTGGCCATATTTGAGGATGATATCACAAAGTATGGAGCAATGGTAAGGGCAAATGTCCCGTCTATAACTTCCTGTTACCACTAGGTGACGCTATGACTATGACTAAATTTTAAAATGTGGATGTGTTCAGAAGTGGACTCTTGTCCAGCATATCAAATTTGGGCCAGATCGGATGTACAGCTGAGATATAAACACTTTAGTAGTTATGGCGAGACATCGAAGTTCGCCACGTCGCCACAGACACGCCGTTTGATGACCAGTCACAGTCTTCTCCATGATTCATCATCAATGTCTTGAGACTTATGTCACCTTATGATTTTGATACCTTTTCATCCTGGATGGGTCTAAATGCCACACAGCGAATTTGGTGAAGATCGGGTCAAACTCCTGGGAGGAGTTTGTTAAATTCCAATGCCTGCACACCACGTTTTCTAGGGGGCACCGTTGAGCTTTTGTTGAAATTTCAAAAGCAGTAATGTTTTTGTCTCGGGCTACTGTACCTGTGTACTGAATTTCATAGCTGTACATGAAACTAGCCGTATTAACTCCATTGAAACCCAATTTTCAAGGTGGCGCTGCTGAGCCATTTTGAGATTCATATGTGTAATTCCCCCAAAATATCAAATTTTTCGCCGGTCCTGATGTGTGTGCAAAATTTGGGGAGTTTTTGAGCGTGTTTAGGGGGTCAAATTGGGGTTCAAAGGTGCGTAAGAAAAATAAAGAAAGAAAGAAATCGCCAAACAGAGCAGGAACAATAGGGCCTTTGCACCATAGACATATATACGTAGACGCCGCATTGACTGTGGAGGGACGTGCCTAAAGCTCCGCCATCTTGGTACAGGGCTAGCAGAGGGGGGAGTGAATGTGCGTCTATGGAGGTAAGAGGTACTCCACAATATTAAAGTAGAATTATTCACTGAATTTTTGACCGATTTCCAAACGGTTTGATTTGTTACAAACGGCACACATGTAGCTTTGACACAGGATGCTTGGATGTTTTAGAAATGCCAGTTTTACTACCCAAATATAAATTCTACTTAACGTTGTCAGCAGACAATCTTCTGACATAGATCTATGTCAGTAGAAACTGTAGTTGAAGGAGAGACAATAAACAACCGTCACCGCAGTGACAGAGACCTGGCGATCAGTGTGATGCCGACGCTAGGCGTCAAAAATATCAACAAGATATGTCAGAAGAACTATGAAAATATGCCGGCATAACTGCCGGCATATTTTCCGGCATAACTGGAAAATATGCCGGACTTTTGTGTCGCTTATGGGTGTTCAAATGAGCAGAACACACAAACCAGATCCCGTGGAATCACTTTTCACAGGTAAGGTGGACGTAAGAAGTAATACTAAGTGAGCAGGTTGTTAAATAGTGAAATAAATCCCGACAGGACGGACTGAATCTCTCCACTCCCATAATATAACCAGCTCACTTTACGTTATCCCACGTATAGCACAGCTGCTCACTCGTGAAAGAACTAATTTAAGACCTTATTTTGGTTAAAATGCAATGTTATTCCATCTATAAACTGTCCCCGGTCTGGAAAAAACAGACCTTAGGCTGCAGTGATGGACCAGTTAGAAGATTAATGATAGATATTGGATGTATTTAATATGTACATGTATTGTGTCTTTAACCTTAATGTGAAGGAGAGAGTTTAAACATCTTCCTCTCCTGCATCCCCATACACTGCAACGGTATTCTTCATGTTGCCTAATTGTTAAATACATTCACCACGTTAGTCCTGCAGAGTATGTTTGTGACAGTGAAAATGACCAATCTAAAAGCTAACATCAATCATCACATCTTATAACGCATTCTGAAACATCTTGTGCTTTCAGATATGCTATTTTCTCTCTTTAGTTTCTTCTATTAGGGTTAAAGTGGTTAAATTACTCTTTTTTTAAATTTTTACAAAGGTGGCTGACTTCAGTTGATGGGAAGAAGATGCAAGGAAGACCAGACTAAATATGGATGGGGGACACTGATGCTGGATGCCATGGCCATAAAAAAACAAGTGCAATACAATCCCCCAACTCAAATAATAAAATGATAATAGCAATATTCATTCTTTATTTAATACAGACACAAATAAAGGTCCATAGAGAAAATATATATATATTATTATATATTATTATATATTAATCACAATAATAGCGATAATAATAAAATGATAATGATGATAGCCATACTAATTATAATAATAATGATAATTAAATGATGTTAATAATAGAAATATTAATTATAATTAAATGATAAGAATAAAATGCTAATATTATTATTATAGTATAATGATAAAATGACAAAGATAATAGCAATATTAATTATATTAATAGTGATATAATAATAAAATGACAATGATAATAGCAATAAGAATTATAATAATATTGATAATAATAATAATATGATTATGATAGTAGCAATAATAATTATAATGATGATAATAACAAAATGATCATGAAATAACAATATTAATTATAATAATAGTGATCTAATAATAAAATTATAATGATAATAGTAACATTATAATATTAGTGATCTAATAATATACTTATAATAGCAACAACAACAATAAAAATAATAATAACATGCAATATATACCTACAAGCAATTCTCTGAATAAAGACCTGAACGTTTTCTGGCTTGATTTTGTTCTATCTATGTCTGCCTGTCCGTCCACCATGTCTGACGTTTGTAACAAACAATATATGTTGACAACTGATCGATTTATGATCACTTTTATAGTGCAGACATGTCATTCCTCTATAGACGTAATGCACTGTAGGGGCGAGTGGCACTGTACCAAGATGGCCGCCGCGTAGGCACGTCGGCTCCTATCGGCAGCAGCAGTCAATGCGGCGTCTACGTATATATGTCTATGCTTTGCACTCAGTGCAAAGGCAGCGTTCAGTGTTTCACACTGATCACTGGCCTTTGCCCTGTCGTGCTCAGGCCCTACTAAACCGCCAAACCGCCAAACAAACAGAGCAGGAACAATAGGGACTGTGGTGGCTGCAACAGCAGTATTATCATTTAAACCTCATATCCTGGGCACTATCAATTTTCTCTCCTCCCCTCTGGGATACACTACAGAAATCTGTCACCTTACTGAACTCTGCACCACGATGACATCTATTCTGTATAAAATGCACTTGACTGCAGCTTTTACATTTTTGACTAAATGTTGAACTGCACTTTGTTGTCTTTGCACTTGTATTCTGTGCAATGACAATAAAGTATAATCAAATCCAATCTGTTCACCCGAGCTGTTCATCAGAGTGTTGGCTCTCCTCATGCCTGTTCACGATGTGTAGAGCACATTACAGGAATCGCATCAAGACTCCCCTACAGAGTACAGTAACTTTCCATAAGTACAGTTGTACATGTATTAGCTGATGTATTGTATGTGCAACAGCATCCTATAACATATATTTACACCCATATCCCACCATACACAAGCACACCTTTAAGGCTGGGACTGGCTCAGTACACACATATAGTCTGTGTGTGTAGACAGTCAAAGCTATTGAAGCATTTGTAGCTGTGCATACACAAGGTCAAAAGTTCAGTTCAAAACTAATTAGCAATAAATTCTTCTTGCTGACATTCCAAAATGGCAGCAAACTTATTAAATTGTGACAGACAATCACCGAGGCTGGGCTACAATGATGTGTGTGTGTGTGTGTGTGTGTGTGTGTGTGTGTGTGTGTGTGTGCACGCGCGTGTGTGTGTGTGTGTTGACTTTCAAATGGCAATAATTTTTTTAAGGTACCTACCTCTGACAAGGGTTATGTTACTGAGAACTTTCCAAAAATACGACAAACTGGGACCCAACGAATTGTTCACCGAATTAGTTCCCTACTCTTTTTAGAATCGATTTGAGTTGATTTAATCAATTTGTTGTTGCAGCCCTAACTAGCTGGATCTCTTTTGATGTGCAAAAAAGTGGGATAAATGCTGAGTTTGTAGAGTTTGGACACCTGGAAAAATTCATTTGATTCTAGTTTTGTTTTTGTTTTTTTGTAATAACAATGGCAATATAACAGTATCAAAATGCACAGAACACATGTCTGAGTTAATTCTCACTATGGTTGTGCTGTTTCTTTGGAGGTGCAGTGAAAAATTAGCTCACAGCAAGAAAACATGTCACAGCATAGAACAGCCACAAACTGCTTGACATTCACAGGGTTAAAGAATACGAATTCAGGTCTCAACAACAAACTCATCATCTTCCAAGTTTAAGGTTTTGATGATGGCACGTCTAAGGCAGCATCTACTGAGATACACAACCAGCAGAGACCAGAGAGACCAAGAAGCACAGCCTCCAAATTTTGTCAGAGATCTGTCCTTTACTAACTTATTACATTTACAGTTTTTATCAGTCACTTTGGTGCATTTCTCACATCACTATTAACATTTGCACAACAGTTAGTGCATTTCTCAAAATAACTAGTACAAAATGCAAAACCTAATTAATAACCTGCAAAAACGTGTCACTTGCTCAAAATGGATAGTTCATTCCTCAAAAGCAAGTATTCATGTCAATGAAAGTGTCCATGTCATCAAGATGAAAAGTCCTGACACCATTGTTTATGAACAAGATAGTCAAATGAACTAAACTGAAACTGAAACTAAAATGGCTTTGTCATGTTTTCATGTGACAGTTTACTCCGTAAGTGTTTTCGATTGCAAAAATCCAGATCTTGGTAACACTACCTGAAAATGCTCAAGACAGCACTATACACTGTTTGCACAGCCATTTGAAAACTACAGTAAAGTTACACATGACTGTATTTAGTGAGGTAACTGAGTACAAGACACTGAATATGTATGTTTCACATTTTACTGCATATTTTCTTTGCAATTCTAATTTGTTCATAGCATTGTGCAAAAGAAAAATACACTTATTTACTACAAACATTAGAAACACCCTTTGGGTAGAGCTGTGCACAACTGCAAACAGTATTACAGTACATATTGGAACTGAGCATACAATATACACAATACTGTAACTCATTCATGTACATCCAGACATTCCTGTCTGCCTGGCCAGGGATGCATGTTTTCATCTACATCACAGCAAATACCATACCTTGCAATGCAGCGAGGAAAGTATCTCCTCGAGTGGCAAATCCACCCATTGCAAGGACTCTGCTGCGATGTCATCACCTGCTGCATCCATGGCCGCTAAGGCCACTTGGGTATGTGGATGCCGGTCATTTACCTGCACCTCCAGGCAAGAGAAAAACTCCTCTATTTGATTTAGGAATAGGGAGTAGGGAGGGAGATATTCCACCAGTATTCTTTCATGTGCTGCAAACCACTGTCTGACCAGATCTGAGTAGTGAAAACGCACATTATCCCAAATCCCAAATGGTTGACAACATAGTCCACAATTTTAGCCCTAATTTCATCAGGAATCCACCTATGTACTTGGCCTCTTCTTTCTCTTCGTATGTTTTGTCCCCTTCCCCTTCCTTCCCGAATCCTCACCCCTCTTCCACCATGCTGATCCTCCATTTCTGTCTTACAGTATTGTAGTAATGGTACACACTATGTCCTGCTGGGTTCATACATGCTAGCCAAGTGAGGGGTGATGGGATTTAGCTCTGAGTGATTGTGGGGAAGTGGCTTATCACTGGTTGCAACTACTGTTTCATACACACATCCTCATCAGTGAAAGCTGAAGTTCAACTGAGAGAAATTGTTCATTTTAGGAAACATTTTCAGGAAAAATGAAAAAGCAATGTATAAAATGCTTGACAGATTCAGACAACTAATTCAACATTTTTGTATGTAATGGCTCAAACAATGGAATGAGGACTATTAGTTTTATGGGGAATGACTCTTCAGCATTCATAAGTATAGTTAATTTTGACTGACATGACATAAGCAAATGACAATGTTATAAAACAGCAGAGAATTGTATGAAACAACTAATGCATGTCCAAAAGCATTTGCAATTTGCGGGAAGGAATGAGAAAGTGCTACTATGATGTGCACAAATGACTAAATGCTGTGGAGGTTGAACTAACAGTTATGAGAACTTTATACTGATCAGAGAAATGTACCAAAGTGACTGAGAAAAAAATGTAAAATAGACACATTATGAGAGACAGTTTCACCTCCAAGACAGGCCAAAAAAATCAACGGCTGACCTCTACCTTTTATATGAATCCACGAACATAAACCATTGCAAGTACAAAAGACGGTGGAGTCTAAAAAAAGTGTTGCAATTAGTATATACAGTTGTGGTCAAAAGTTTACATACACTTGTAAAGAACATAATGTCATGGCTGTCTTGAGTTTCCAATTATTTCTACAACTCTGATTTTTCTCTCATAGAGTGATTGAAACAGATACTTCTTTGTCACAAAAAACATTCATGAAGTTTGCTTCTTTTATGACTTTATTATAGTTTAACAGAAAAAGTGACCAAATCTGCTGGCTCAAAAATATACATACAGCAATGCTAATATTTGGTTACATGTCCCTTGGCCATTTTTACTTCAATTAGGCGCTTTTGGTAGCCATCCACAAGCTTCTGTCAAGCTTCTGGTTGAATCTTTGACCACTCCTCTTGACAGAATTGGTGCAGTTAAACTTAAATTTGTTGGCTTTCTGACATGGACTTGTTTCTTCAGCATTGTCCACATGTTCTCAATGGGTTTTAGGTCAGGACTTTGGGAAGGCCATTCTAAAACCGTAATTCTAGCCTGATTTAGCCATTCCATTACAACTTTTGATGTGTGTTTGGGGTCATTGTCCTGTTGGAACACCCAACTGTGCCCAAGACCCAGCCTTCATGCTGATGATTTTAGGTTATCTTGAAGAATTTGAAGGTAATCCTCCTTCTTCATTATCCCATTTACTCTCTGTAAAGCACCAGTTCCATTGACAGCAAAACAGCCCCACAGCATAATACTACCACAACCGTGCTTGACGGTAGGCATGCTGTTCTTAGAGTTAAAGACCTCACCCTTTCTCCTCCAAAAATATTGCTGGACATTGTGGCCAAACAGCTGGATTTTTGTTTCGTCTGACCACAGAACTTCTCGGTTGACTCTTCACCCTCCTGACCAATTTTCTCTCAGCAGCAGGTGATAGTGTCACGCCCTCCACCTCTGCTGCCTGAGCTGGCAGCCTCCCTTTCCCTTTTCCCTCTCCCTCTCTCTCTTCCAGGTGGGCGTGAGCAAGGTGTGGGCAGCGAGGAGCACGGCAGGTGCAGCCACTCGTAATCAGCGGAGGAGGCACGCGTGCGATTGGATGATCAGCTCCCACTCTCTCAGTTAAAACCACGCTCCACATGCTCCTCGATGCCAGACCGTCGCATAGCCTCAGTCAGTTGCCAACCTCTGCTCTTGTTTCGTCTGCCCTGCTTGCTTTGCTCTGCACCATTGCTATTGCTAACGCTATTCCCTCTCCGCTTCCAGTTGGTTCCCCGTCTGCCGTCCATGTGTGCCTCCTCCGGATCAGCTCAACCACTGCCTCCACTCCGCCTGTAAACCCAGCCACCGTCAGGATCCCAGTCGTGGATTGCCACCCCCACTCCCGGACCTCAGCTCACCACCACCCTGCCTGCCTGCCTGCCTGCCCTTGCTCCCACCTGCTCCGCTCACCTGCTCCGTCGTGCCCCCCTCTCCGTTCAGGTGCAGTAGCCTAGCATTAGCATTAGCCCGTTTAGCTCAGTTTTCCCAGTGTCTTGTTTGTTATCAGCTCTTAGGTTTTAGTAGCTCGCTTTCTGTTTCCTGTTTCGTTTTTCAGCTCGCCTTTTGCAGCTCGCTTTTTGTTGTTACTTTTAGTTAGTTTTCAGCCTTTGCTCGCTTTTAGTTTTGCATTTGTTTGTTAGTTAGTTTTCCTGCTTAGCAGTGATTTTCTGTTCTCCGTTGTTATTAATAAACGCTTTGATTTTGTATATCTGTGTGCCGTGTGTCCTTGCCTGCGCCTGAGTCTCTGCACCGTCCGTAACAGTACGGTCTGGCCACCATGAGCTCAGCGGGCAATGAGACCGGCACTAGGCCTGTGCCTAGTGAGATAGATCTGCAACAAGCCATTGCTCGTCAGGGTGTGGTGATAGGGCAGCATGACTCCTTGCTACAGGGTCTTGTGGAGAGTAACCACGCGCTGATAAATCAGGTCTCCCAACTCACGGGGAAGATTAGCTCGCTAGCTGCCCAATCGGCTACTGTTGCTGCCACGCCTATGGTTACACCCGTTAGCAATGATCCGGCTATTGCTAGTCTTGCTGTCAGCCAGTCAGCTCGTGAACCACATGTGCCCGTTCCCGAACGCTATAATGGCGACATTGGTTCCTGCCAGTCTTTTTTAACTCAGGTTTCGTTAGTCTTTGACTTACAACCTCACTCATACGCCTCCGATAGGGCCAGAGTAGCCTTCCTGGTTAGCCTTTTGTCTGGCCGAGCGAGAGAGTGGGGTACTGCGGTTTGGGAACGCCAGGAGGCGATCTGCGGCTCCTACATCGCCTTCACCACAGAGATGAAGAAGGTGTTCAACCACCCGGTGCAAGGAAGAGATGCGAGTCACCGTCTTCTGGCCATGCGTCAAGGGAACCGGAGTGTGGCGGACTTCTCTATCGAGTTTCGCACTACTGCAGCGGGAAGTGGATGGAACGATGCAGCTCTGCGAGGGGCCTTCTACGCGGCATTGCAGGATGGCATAAAGGATGAGCTGGCCACCCGTGACGACGCGAGCGACCTGGATCAAATCATTGATCTAGCCATACGGGTTGACAACCGCATCCGCGAGCGACGGAGGGAGAGGACCCTCCGCTCGGAGTCTCCACGGATCCCTTCATCGACTCGCCAGAGGTCTCCACCCTCGTCCCGAACTGCTCCAGACCCTGAGCCCATGCAGCTGGGACGCAACCAGCTCTCCGTCCAGGAGAGGCAGCGTAGGCGGGACGCCAATGCGTGTTTGTACTGTGGTGAGGCTGGTCACTACCTCGCTGCCTGTCCCCTGCGTTCAGTAAAAGGACGGGCTCACCAGTAATTGGGGAGATACAGGTGAGCCATCTATCGTCGTCTTCCCCAAATCGGCTGCAGCTCGCTGCCTCCCTCTGCTGGCAATCCCAGTCCGTACCTGTGCAAGCCTTCATCGACTCTGGTGCCGAGGAGAACTTCCTGGACCTGCAGTTGGCCCGTCAGATGTGCATTCCTTTGGAGTCTCTGGAGCCCCCCCTTGAGGTCCGAGCCCTAAATGGACTCCACCTAGCCAAGGTACAGCAAAAGACTGTTCCTGTTACTTTGTTTTTGGCCGGCAACCATCGGGAGAAGACGACCTTCTTCGTGATAGATCACTCCAGTTCCCCCATGGTCCTGGGATATTCATGGCTCCGGGCGCACAACCCCCACATTGACTGGAAGAGGGAGGAGGTTATTTCTTGGGATCCCCGTTGTCATGAGACCTGTCTGCACTCAGCCCTGACCCCTGCTGACGCCGCCAGCCCTGTTTCTGAGGCCCCGGTCAAGTTGGATCTCGTTCCTTCCGAGTACCATGACCTCGCACCCGTTTTCAGCAAAGAAAAGGCCCTGTCTTTGCCTCCCCATCGCCCTTACGACTGCGCTATCGAACTCATTCCTGGAGCCACTTTACCCACCAGTCGGCTGTACAACCTCTCCAGACCGGAACAGGCTGCCATGGAGACCTACATCCGGGACTCTCTCGCCGCCGGCATCATTCGTCCGTCTTCGTCACCTGTTGGAGCAGGTTTTTTTTTCGTTGACAAGAAGGACAAGACCCTTCGGCCCTGTATTGACTTTCGAGGTCTCAACGACATCACCGTTAAAAACACCTACCCCCTGCCACTCATCAACTCCGCCTTCTCAGCTCTGCACGGAGCAACCGTTTTTACCAAGCTGGATCTCCGCAACGCCTACCACCTCATCCGCATCCGCGAGGGAGACGAATGGAAGACTGCATTCAACACCCCGCTCGGGCACTTCGAATACCTGGTCATGCCCTTTGGACTCACGAACGCACCCGCTGTCTTCCAAAACCTCATCAATGATGTACTCCGTGACATGATCAACCGATTCGTGTTTGTGTACCTGGATGACATCCTCATCTATTCAAGGGACGCCCAGGAACACACCCGCCATGTCCGTCAGGTCCTGGAAAGGCTCCTGCAGAACCGCCTTTTCGTAAAGGCGGAGAAATGTGAGTTCGGGGTACCTACCGTGTCTTTCTTGGGCTACATAATCTCTGCAGGGGAGGTGAGCATGGACCCACAGAAGCTGTCCGCAGTCAAAGACTGGCCCATTCCAGAGAGTCGGAAGCAACTGCAGCGTTTCCTTGGCTTCGCGAACTTCTACCGTCGCTTCATCCGCGACTACAGTAAGGTTGCAGCCCCGCTCACCTCCCTCACCTCTGTTAAGCGGACCTTCTCCTGGACTCCTGAAGCAGATCAGGCCTTCCGCTCCCTGAAACAACGTTTCACCTCCGCACCCATCCTCACGCAACCTGATCCCCACTTGCAGTTCGTCGTGGAGGTGGATGCTTCGGACATAGGGGTGGGGGCGGTGCTGTCGCAACGTTCCCCCGCTGACAACAAGTTGCACCCTTGTGCTTTTTTCTCTCGTCGGTTGTCCCCCGCCGAGAGGAACTACGACGTGGGCAATCGGGAACTGCTAGCGGTTAAGCTAGCCTTGGAGGAATGGCGTCACTGGCTGGAGGGGGCTGAGCAGCCATTCATCGTCTGGACCGACCACCGGAACCTGGAGTACATCCGGTCAGCCAAGAGACTGAACGCCCGGCAGGCCCGCTGGACGTTATTTTTCGGCCGCTTCAGGTTCTCCATCACCTATCGGCCTGGGTCCAGAAATGTCAAGCCTGATGCTTTGTCCCGTCAGTTCTCCACCCAGGAGTCCCCAGGGGAACCTGAGTCCATCCTGCCTGGAACCTGTGTTGTGGCTTCCCTCACTTGGGAGATCGAGTCTGTGGTTCGTCGGGCCCAAGGACAACATCCCGACCCAGGTAACGGTCCCACTAACCGTCTGTTTGTTCCTGATCCTGTTCGCTCTCAGGTTCTGTGTTGGGCGCATTCTTCGCGGTTGACCTGCCATCCTGGAACTGCTCGCACCGTGGAGGTCCTGCGGCAAAAATTCTGGTGGCCAACCCTGGAGAAGGATGCCAAGGAGTTCGTGGCCGCATGTTCCGTCTGCGCCACCAACAAGACCTCTAATCGGCCGAGTTCGGGGCTCCTTCAACCGCTTCCAATCCCTCATCGACCCTGGTCCCACATCGCTGTGGATTTTGTCACTGGACTTCCCCCGTCTCAAGGTAAAACAGCCATTCTAACCATTGTCGACCGGTTCTCCAAAGCCGCCCATTTTGTCCCTTTAGACAAATTGCCCTCAGCCAGAGAGACGGCCGATCATCTGGTGAACCACGTTTTCCGACTCCATGGGATACCTGTGGACATAGTGTCAGATCGGGGACCACAATTCACGTCAGAGGTTTGGAAAAATTTTTGCTCCGCTATGGGAGCGTCTGTCAGTTTGACCTCTGGATTTCACCCGCAGTCCAACGGCCAGACGGAGCGAACCAATCAATCACTGGAAACCTTCTTACGCTGTATGACCTCTGAGAACCCTTCCGCCTGGAGCAGCCTTCTCCCGTGGGTCGAGTATGCGCACAATTCTTTGTCTAATGCTTCAACTGGACTCTCTCCATTTCAGTGCTCCCTGGGATACCAGCCTCCCATGTTCCCCTCCCAAGAACGGGAGATTTCCACCCCGTCTCTTCAGACCTTCCTGAAGAGATGTGAAAGGATCTGGAAGCGCTCGAGGGCCTCCTTATTGAAGGCGTCCCAGAAGATGGAGGGTCAAGCCAATCGTCACCGTTCTCCTGCCCCTGTCTACTCCCCGGGCCAAAGAGTTTGGCTCCGGGCTAAGGACTTACCCCTCCGGGTAGAGTCTAAAAAGTTGGCACCTCGGTTCGTGGGGCCTTTTGTCATTGAGCGCATCATTAATCCCAGTGCTGTCCGCCTGAAGTTGCCCTCCTCTATGAGGATCCACCCCACATTTCATGTCTCCCAAATTAAACCTGTGAAGGAGAGCACTCTGGCCCCCCCTGTCCGTCCCCCTCCACCACCCAGGATGGTGGACAATGCCCCGGCATACACGGTGCGCCGCCTGCTGGATGTTCGTCGCCGGGGACGGGGTCTCCAGTACCTTGTGGACTGGGAGGGATACGGTCCTGAAGAACGTTCCTGGATACCCAGGCGCCAGATCCTGGACCCTGCCCTCATCCGGGAGTTCCACCGGAGGAGACCTGACCGGAGTATTCGTGCACCTGGAGGTGCACGTAGAGGGGGGGGTACTGTCACGCCCTCCACCTCTGCTGCCTGAGCTGGCAGCCTCCCTTTCCCTTTTCCCTCTCCCTCTCTCTCTTCCAGGTGGGCGTGAGCAAGGTGTGGGCAGCGAGGAGCACGGCAGGTGCAGCCACTCGTAATCAGCGGAGGAGGCACGCGTGCGATTGGATGATCAGCTCCCACTCTCTCAGTTAAAACCACGCTCCACATGCTCCTCGATGCCAGACCGTCGCATAGCCTCAGTCAGTTGCCAACCTCTGCTCTTGTTTCGTCTGCCCTGCTTGCTTTGCTCTGCACCATTGCTATTGCTAACGCTATTCCCTCTCCGCTTCCAGTTGGTTCCCCGTCTGCCGTCCATGTGTGCCTCCTCCGGATCAGCTCAACCACTGCCTCCACTCCGCCTGTAAACCCAGCCACCGTCAGGATCCCAGTCGTGGATTGCCACCCCCACTCCCGGACCTCAGCTCACCACCACCCTGCCTGCCTGCCTGCCTGCCCTTGCTCCCACCTGCTCCGCTCACCTGCTCCGTCGTGCCCCCCTCTCCGTTCAGGTGCAGTAGCCTAGCATTAGCATTAGCCCGTTTAGCTCAGTTTTCCCAGTGTCTTGTTTGTTATCAGCTCTTAGGTTTTAGTAGCTCGCTTTCTGTTTCCTGTTTCGTTTTTCAGCTCGCCTTTTGCAGCTCGCTTTTTGTTGTTACTTTTAGTTAGTTTTCAGCCTTTGCTCGCTTTTAGTTTTGCATTTGTTTGTTAGTTAGTTTTCCTGCTTAGCAGTGATTTTCTGTTCTCCGTTGTTATTAATAAACGCTTTGATTTTGTATATCTGTGTGCCGTGTGTCCTTGCCTGCGCCTGAGTCTCTGCACCGTCCGTAACAGATAGCTTGCATTTTCTTCCTGATGGTGGCAGTGACAAAACAGTGCCATGCACTTTATACTTAAAAACAGTTGTTTGCACTGTTGCTCTTGGGACCTGCATCTGCTTTGAAATGGCTCCAAGTGACTTTCCTGACTTGTTCAAGTCAATGATTGGCTTTTTCAAAATCGTGCTGAGCTCCTTTGACATTCCCATTGTAGTGTGTGTGGGCGTTTGTATCCAATGAGCCTCTTTTAAATGGCCTCAGAGAAGTCACCAGCTGTAGTTACTCATAATCACTCACAAGAAGTTAAGAGGCCATGGTATGAGGCTCATTTCATCGACACAACTTTCTAAGTCACCATGTTTTTTGTGACAAAGAAGTATCTGTTCCAATCACTCTATGAGAGAAAAATCAGGGTTGCAGAAATAACTGGAAACTCAAGACAGCCATGACATTATGTTCTTTACAAGTGTATGTAAACTTTTGACCACAACTGTACATAATGTACAGATATCTTTGCCATAATACAGTTCTCCAAAAACACCATATAAATATTTGCATTTCACTAACACTATCCCATATAAAACAAACAATAAACCAAACATAACTCCACTCCTTTTAGAGCTTAGAAACATCTTTCTAAAATCAGATCAACTCTAAACCACTGTTCTAACTGACAGACACATCTCTCTACAACCTGTAAAAACTCAACAAGAAGCACACTCCACAAATCAGGACATTAGCTAGAGGTTAAGGCTATGCTCACGGCAGCCACAGATTACCCTGAAACAGAGCCTGGAAAGCAATATTTAGAAATGTTTTAAGACATGATAGAAAAAAAAAGATTTACAAAACAGAGAGGAACAGCAGATGTAACTGCAGGACACAAACTGTTATCAATCTCAATCAACTGATCTCACAGTAAATAGGAGAGCATCGTACATCACATAATGCTCAAATGTCATCGTTCCTATTTCTAGCCATATTCAGTAATAGTAATCATTATAAACTCAATGGCTGCCAGCCATTTTCAGAATTCATACCCCCTCACTGCCAGCCATTTTCAAACATTTTGACTGATTTTTTAAGACCCACAGAATATTTTGTACTATGGAGATGCAAAATCAGAAACCAAATTCTGAGAGAATAAACTTTCTACTTTCATCAGTAAAAAAAAAAATGTTTCCAGCTTGTTTCGTTCTTCCATAATCAGCATTTGAATATACGTAGGTTTCACTCAAAATGCCAGTTTCTGACTAAAAAGCTGAAAACACAGGCTTTTTGGGAAAAGAAACCTGTCAAGCAGAACAGAGACTTTGAGGCTAATGTTTTTTTTGCTTTAGTGACACCTCAAACATCTGAACATTGGTTCCTACTATAAAACAACAAAAACAACACAGAAAAAAGGGCTTTTGAGGGTAAAATTATTACTATTTCACAAATGTATAACAATTTACAATGACAATTTTTACATCTGACAAAAATGTATGAACTTATTTACAGGTATGTATGTATGCAGTGTATCTTGTGGCGTTGGGGTCTTGCCCACGACTTCTGCTGGATGCGCAACCTGTAAATTATAGAAATACATAGAATTACCATAAAAATACACGTGTTTGCTGCAGTGTGATGTGGACAAAGATGCTATTTTTTAATTTGCTTCTTAGCACTGCCAACAGGAGCGGGATCTCTGCTGGATGCGCGATCTGTAAACTGAACATTGCTTCACATCAGTACTGACAACATATTTTACAGTAGCCTATATGACATCGTGCGACTTAATAGCGTTTATGTGGCGTGGACTGAAGGAGTGGGAACGGGGGGATCGCTTTGAGGTCGGGATTGCGTTGATGTCGGGACCGATTATCTCTCAAACCACGCTCAAAACGATAGCAACAAAAGTTAGCTAGCTAGCAAGTTAGCAAATCAAATCAAATTGACCTTTATTTATAAAGGAAGTTAGTTCTTACCTCCTTCATGTCTTTCTGGAAAATCTGGGAACGAGGCTCTGCTGCCACCGGTTGACCCAGACAGGCAAGCACTCATCTGAAGGATCTGGATCAGGTTCTGAATTCATCCGATCCAGATTCGTCTGAGCTGGGCTGTGGAGAAATGCGGCGTCGTGAATCGTGTCGAGTATCACTGCTTGCTCTGGGTTGATGATCGTCTTCTCTCACGATCACAACACTCTCAATAGTCGACTTAGAGCCACACATGCTCTGCTCCAGTGTGAGCTGCTTGAACTTCACAGTCTTCTATCGTTGCACCATTTTCTCTCTCATCAACTATCGACCTCTTTTCGGCTATATGCCCATCTCGGCTCATCTCTCATCCAGTTCATTGCACTGCTGCCACCTACAGGGCTGCAGTTGGTCACTACAGTAAAAGTCTGAAATTTATAGGAGAGCTCCGCCTGAATGTCCCCTGCCTCCTCCAGTTGAAAAACATAACTAACGTAAATATACGTCAATGGCAGTGACGAGTTGGATTTGAAATGACGTATATATACGTCAGTGGCAGTCAATGAGTTAATGAAGAAGCTTAGCTATAAATGACAGATTCCCTGCTATCACACATTGTTAGTATATAACATTTAATGTATGTATGAATTCATTAATAGTAATCTTTATTAATGAAGCAGTCTAGTTATGAATGACAGGTTCTCTGCTGTCACATGCTGTTAATAAATAACCTTTAATGAATATCGGTTTAAGGTTGTAACGGTATATTGGTACAAGTAGTCGATATTGACATTGGCCCTTAAGCAAACAAAACACAAACTACAATGTACAGTGCTGTGGAAAAAATACTTTCCCCCTACAAAAATATTCTATTTTTAAACATTTGTCGCATTTAAATGTTTCAGACTATCAAACTAATTTTGATATTAGACAAAGATAAACCAAGAAAACACAAAACATGTTTTTGTTTTAAAACGGCAGTGGCGAGCTGTCTAGATATACCCTGGCTTCACCCTAAGTCAGCTGGGATAGGCTCCAGCACCCCCGCAAACAGACAGAGGATAAATTGGCACATAGAAAATGAATGGATGTTTATCTAGTTATGAATACCAGATTCTCCACTATTGCATTCTGTTAACCTTTGAATGTATATCAGGTCCAAATATGGGTGATCAGCCTTTCTCAGTTAAAAATTTTTCAATGTCAGCACTGGCCCTAAAAAATATATCAGTTGATCACTACTCATAAGTCCATGACAATACAGAACCGAGGAAAATATTTATGATTAAGTAGAAGGCATGACCAACAAAACATCTCCTGAAATGGCTCCTATTTAACTAATGTGTCATTCAGTTCAATAGGAGCCATCTTTAGCAAATTTTCACATTAAAAACAACACAAAACAAAGAAATTAACTTATCAAAACCCCTTACAGACATGGCACAAGAAACTATGCTGGTTCCGTAAATCCAGTAAAATTCATGGCATTCTAGTCATTTAGACATATATCACTTTTCCTCATGGCTTCATGCAGAGATACCTCCAAGAATGTCAGAGAAAGCCACGGTAGGCACACAATATTTGTGATTCACGCAAGACTAGACAATACACCAGGTGATGTATGGTACACAATAGATTAAGTCTAACTAATAGCTGCTGATCAAAGTCCCCAGATAATTAACAGCCAGGTTTATTTCTGATTTCCGAAACAGTAAAACTGAAAGGTCAGGACTCAACTCAGACCAATTCACTTACATTCAGTTTTGGTGAATATCATAATTTTTTAGGCTGTTAGTATCTGTTTTCATTGCACTAAAGTTGTACATATATGACATTTCATTTCGTTGCCTGATAGATGTGAAACTGTGAAGCAAAGTGAGTGAGAAGGGTGCACTGTGATTGTGGCACACCATTAGAGCTAAGCACTCTCTGTGATTTTTTTTAGACCAATTTTCAATAAATCAATAAACCAAATTTAGCACAAAGTGCTTTACAGAGCGGCTGTGGCTCAGGTGGAAGAGAGGGCTGTTCACTGATCGAAGTTTCCTTCAATTTTTTTTAACGCTCTTTTTGACCTAGTGAACTTGTAGTTTTTTCACAAGCTGTGGCCACAGCTAGTAACATTAGAAAAACTACTCGGGGGCGGGGATGGTGGTGGCGAGGTGTTCGCCGCCAGAGTCCGACAGGATCTCCTGCCGGCGGTGGCACAGCAGCAGTGTCCTCGCTCGCCATGGCTTTCTGTCGGCTCCTTTTCTGCCTCCCGAACCGGGTGCTGCTGGTGCAGATACTCAGCCAGGCAACAGCGGCCGGGGGTGAGGGGACCAAAGTAAGAACAAAGTTATCTGTCTGTATTGTCAGAGTAAACAGAGTTATCAGCGTAGCACATCCAGTCTGACTTTATTAACAAGTGATTATACGTTTTTCGGCGACATCTTCTTTATCTAGTACGTTTATCTTCCCACAGCAGGCAGGTCTGGTCGAGATAAATCTGCGAACGAAACATCTGGAGCAGCAAATATTGCCAGTTAACCTGATCGCCAGCTAAACTGGAACAACAGCTTTAATGGTATGTTCATCTGATTTACAAACATTAACACCGCTAACAGTTAACGCTACTTGCTGCAGAGCTGGTTTCACAAGAACCAAAGGATGGACGGCAGAGCACATACATAAGGTTATGACAATTTCAACACGGTGACCAACACTGCTGATTTGTCAAAGCACATAATGACATTAATCACAATCATCGAGCAGCAGCGTGTTACTGACATCTCATTAAACTCTCCCGTAATCAAAATAGTCCATCAAAAAATATTGTCCCTTGGAAACAAAGTCTGTCCTTCCGACCGCTGCACACTTCTTTTGTGGGTTAACTTCTGTTGTGGCCTTTGCATTCGTGTTGTGGCTTTTGCATTAGCGTTGGCCCTTCTGGGCCACCGTAGTGTTGGCTTATATCTGCATCCTACATCCAGTGAGTCAGACTACTTGCTATGTAATGAGCTACTTGGCAATACTTTGTTAGAGAGATAGTAGAATTTATTGAAATAGCTTGGTGTCTTCAGATAATTATTTGTACATGTTGAGTATACAAACATTACTAGTTAACTACAGAGTGTAATAGTGCATGTTGTCCATATTGCTGGGGAGGATTCTCCTTGTTGCTGAGTAGATAGATAGATAGATAGATAGATAGATAGATAGATAGATAGATAGATAGATAGATAGATAGATAGATAGATAGATAGATAGATAGATATAACTTTATTGATCCTTTCAGGCAGTGCCCTCCAGGAAATTTAGATTTAAGAAGCACACAGTACAGTACAACATTAAAAAAGAGATGAAAGACAGAATATTAAATAAGAAATATAAAGAAAATTTAAAGAAAAACCAACACATGCCACACCACTGAAATATTAGAAAACAATAATGATAAATTATTAAGAGTATTAATGTATAGTGTATAGACTTGAGGTTGATACAGGCTGTGTAAGTTATTCCTCCCCACGCTCTGTCCTTCTGCTGTCCCCCCTTCCCCCCAGTAAGGAGTTATACAGTTTGATTGCACGGGGGACAAAGGAGTCTCTGAGTCTGTTAGTTTTACATGTGGGAAGAAGCAGTCTTCCACTGAACCGGCTCCTTTGTTTGCTGATGACAGTGTGCAGAGGGTGGCTGGCATCATCCATGATGCCAAGCAGTTTGTTCAATGTTCTCTACTCTGCAACTGTCACCAGCGAGTCCAGCTCCATGCCGACCACAGAGCCGGCCCGCCTGATCAGCTTCTCAAGTCTTGATGTGTCCCTCTTTGAGATGCTGCCCCCCCAGCACACCACAGCGTAGAAAAGGGTGCTGGCAACCACAGATTGATAAAACATCCACAGGAGTTTCCTGCAGATGTTGAAGGACCGCAGCCTCCTCAGGAAGTAAAGTCGACTTTGGCCCTTCTTGTACAGCTGGTTGGTGTTGGTCATCCAGTCCAGTCTTTTGTCCAGCCACAGCCCGAGGTACTTGTAAGAGTCCACCGCCTCCATGTCAACTCCCTCAAGCTGTACTGGTCGAAAGCTTTGTCCAGACTTGCCAAAGTCAATTACCAGCTCCTTTGTTTTTGCTGTGTTTAGCCGTGGATGGTTTGTGCGGCACCACACAGCAAAGTCCCTCACCAGGTTCCGGTACTCCTCCTCTGTGTTTCCCCTTATACACTTGACGATGGCTGTGTCATCTGCAAACTTCTGTATGTGACACAACTCAGAGTTGTAACAGAAGTCCGAGGTGTAGAGGGTGAAGAGAAGTAGGGCCAGCACCGTCCCCTGGGGTGCTCCTGTGCTGCTGATCAGGGTCTCTGATGTAATGTCCCTCAACCTGACATATTGTGGCCTGTCAGTGAGGTAGTTGGAGATCCAGTCAAGCAGGCAGGGGTCCACATGCATCCCAGTCAGTTTTTCCTGTAGCAGTGGGGGGTGGATTGTGTTGAAGGCACTCGAAAAATCTAGGAAGAGGATCCTAACCATGCCGCTCCCCTTGTCCAGGTGAGACTGAGCTCGATGCAGCATGTAGAGAATAGCGTCCTCCACATCAACACCTGCCCGGTACGTGAACTGCAACTTGTCCTGAGCATGTTGCACCTGGGGCCTGAGGAGGTTGAGGAGGAGCCGCTCCAACGTCTTCATGAGGTGTGATGTCAGTGCCACTGGTCGGAAGTCATTCAGCTCGCTCGGACAGTTCTTCTTGGGAACTGGAACGATGCAGGACGTCTTCCAGAGGGTGGGCACCTTCCCCAGCTGCAGGCTGATGTTGAAGACACGTTGTAGCGGCTCCCCAAGCTCAGCAGCGCAGGTTTTCAGTAGCTGGGGGTACACCTTGTCTGGGCCTGCTGCCTTCCTGGGGCGGCGCTTCCTCAGTTGTCCTCTGACCTCGTCTGCGGTGATGCAGAGAGGGGTCTGTGAGGGCGGAGGTGTGGAGGAGGGTGCCATGGCATTGTAACAGGGCCATGAGGATGAAATAGTGTAGGGGGGTGCTCTGGTGTTGGGAGAGAGGTGGTTTATAGCAGAGGTTTGAACAGGGGAGGGGGGGGGCATTGGCTGGTTGAATCGATTGAAGAAGGTAATGAGTTTGTTAGCCTTCTCCACTGTCCCGTCCCCACCCCGTCTCTCTTCTTTGAGTTGAGGCCTGTGATGGTTTTTATACCATCCCAGACCTCCCTCATGCTGTTCATTTCAAGCTTCTGATCAATCTTCTTCCTGTAGCTGTCCTTAGCCTCCCTTAGGCACCTTTTCACCTCCTGCTGTGCTGCTTAACCGCCTCCTTGTCCCTCCTCTTGAAGGCCGCTTTTTTCTTGTTGAGGACAGCTTTGACTTCCTGTGTCACCCAACGCTTGTTGTTCGGGTAACAATGCACAGTCTTAGCAGGGGCAACCACATCTACACAGAAATTAAGATAATCTGTGAGACAGTGTGTCATCTCCTCGATGTCCTCACCATGTGGGCTCAGCAACACATCCCAGTCCGTGGTGTCATAACAGTTTCAGAGAGCGACCTCCATTTTAGGGGTTCATCTCCTGATGGAACGTGTTGTTGGAGGCTGCCTTTTAACCAGGGGGGTGTACTGTGGCTGTAGGTGCACCAGGTTGTCAAGCGGCTGGAGTTCTTTAGTCAGTCCACCCGGAATGACGGCAAGCACAGAATTGGTATGCTTCACTTGTTTTTTCACGCCATCGGTGAGATGGTCGCGCATGGAGTCATAAATCAGTAGGGACGGAGATGTGTGGAAAAAAGCCGCCCGGTCTCTGGACGTAAATGAACTAGTATTGATCCATATAAAAGGCACATTATTATAAGGCGCACTGTCGGCTTTTGAGAGAATTAAAGGCTTTTAGGTGCGCCTTATAGTGCGGAAAATACGGTACACAAGATAACCCGCTCCTGGCTTAGTTGTGGAAGTTGTAACAATATTCATAGGATATAAGAGAGACACCCGTAGGATATTTTAAAAGACGGCGTTTTAAAAAAAAAAAAAAATCTAAGAAAAGCTAAAAAACATGTTAAACAAATAAACTGTACTGCGGAGCTCCAAAGGCAGCCGCCTCACACAGCGCCGGTTGCTAGGAGATAATAATAATAATAGGAGTGGAAACGTGCTGGAAAATGATGGCATTTCTATGGCTGAAAAAATTGGAGAAAATGTTTATTTTTCAGAGTTTTTTTGTTTGTTTTTGCAATTTCTCTGACAGATACTGACATTTGATTTGTGATATATTTTAATAGTTCAACATTCACTGTGTAACAAATTTAAAATATGTGATGGAACATTGAGACACGAAATTTCAAAAGTGTGACTGTCACACAAAGAGGATGGTATTAATTTGTACAACCACTGAAATGACAGTTTAAACCTTGCTTCAGTTTCATGTTTCCCTTGTTTCCTAAATTGCAGCTTTTGCAATTTGATAACTGCATTGTTCAGAATCACAGTTTTGATTTGAAACTGATCAAAGACATTTCTGACAATTGTCACTGACAGACAGCAATGTCAAAATAAGCATATTTTACCTTTTTGACTCCAGCCAGTAACTGAATTTGTTATGTATTATCAGTCTTCATCTTACATAGCCATAATTTTATTCCTTATGACACTTCCAGATACAATGTGTACTAAATGCACCTACTCAAAAGTATTCCACAGTGTTTGTGTAATGAACACAAATTTCTCTTTCCAATGCAATAGCCTAATAACCTGTAACCGGGCGTTTCGCATACCCTGAATTTCCATAGCCTTGTGATTCTTTGGTACACACTTCTTTCTTTCATTTACAGTGTAGTTTTCAGAAAGTCTTATGGAATCAAAAGCCTTCCAGTTTTGTCAGTCTTGGTTTGTTAGCTGCAGCTCTGTCTGGCTGTTAAGTGTTCTTTCACAGTTGTCCTAATTTACATACCCGACAAAAAGCAAAACCTAAACATCTTTTTTGTCCAAAAAGTGATGTCTGTTGTTCACCTTTGGTTGCTGTGATCCAAACAGGTGCAGGAGTAAAATGATACAGATTGTGTTTGTTGTTACTGATAGCTTGATGTGATTATACATCTGCTTAACAATCTAAAGCACTACTCACAGTGCAATCCTTGGCAATACATAGCAATTACATCAAAGACAACCTCCACAGCAGTGCCCCATTCACATGTACATACAGTGCATCACAAAATGCAGTTTTTAGATGATGCTTTTATTTTTTAAGGAAAATTCTGCTAAGCCTTTTGGGACAACATCCTGTGGACTGATGAGTAAAAGGTGGAACTTTTTGGAAGACATGGGTAGGGCTGGTCCTGAATATTCGAATATCAGAATATTTGTTTGTTGTGGTGGTATTCAGATAATTATTTTGATATTCGAATAGTTGTGCATGTTTCCGCCAGGCGCCGCTGGTTGCCACTGGGTGCCATCAGGTGCAAACGGGGGCCACCAAGCATTGCCGGGTGTCACCAAGGCTCTGGAATACCGCTGTGGTTCTAGTATGGGGATCTGCCAACTCCGATGAAAATCCTACTGCAGAATATCCACCCATCAGTTCATGACCTAAAGCTCAAGCACAAATGGGTTATGCAGTAACACAATAACCCAAAACACACAAGCAAGTCCACCTCTGAATGGTTCAAGAAGAACTAAACTAAGGTTTTGGCAGGACCAAGCCAAAGTCTGGACTTGAATCCAATTGAAATGCTGTAGCATGACCTCAAAAGGGCAGTTCATGATCTTAAATTATCTAATTTGATCAAATAAAAACTATTCTGCAGAGAAGAGTGGACCAAAATTTCTTGACCCAACTGGTTGTTACGTTTAAAGGGGACAATTACTTTTTCACTAGGGTGATATAGGTTTTCAATAATTCTTTAATAAATCATAATTTAAAAACTGTATTTTGTGTTTTATGGGTTATCTCTGTCTAATAACAATAAATATAAATATCAGTTTGATGTTTTAGAACATTTATGTGTGCGAAATATAAAAAAATAGAAGATTTCTGTAGGGGGGCAAATATTTAATGGCACTGTACACGCAAAATGAGTGGAGAACAGTGAAAACAAAAACAAGTTGAACAATTTTTGCTGAATGGCCAGTCATTCTGATCACTGGCACAGATTCCCCAGAGGAATACAATGCTTGCATGCTCTCTTCCAATGAGGCAAATATTGTACTATATCATAATATTTCAAAACACCAAATGAAAACAGCATTTTAGTACTACATTCACAGGCTCTGGGTTAGAAGTACTGAAGACTTTCAGAAAATGTAGCCAGCTTACAAAGAATGAGGTCTAGACAGTGTGCAAGGCAAAAGCATGCCTATTTTAGTCTTGAGTGTGGGTGGATTTCTGACTAGGCTACTTGGTGCAGAATAGCAGCCTGAAGCTATAGCAGCCACAGTGAATTAGGGTAAGGCATCATGTATGGGGCCAACCAAGGCTGAGTGACAACTGACAGGACACATGGAGCAAGTGAGAAGGCAGGAGAGGAGATGCAGAAAAAGATACTGAAGGAGAAAAGGATATTCTTGAGTATGGTTCTTCCTCGAAACAAGTTTCAGGGCTCCAGCATGCAACCATTTTATGCGATCTAAAACCTGTGAAGTGCCACTAGTCATTGTCCTTGGTTGCACTGGTGCACCTGACTTTTAGCAAGTCTGTCTGTGTGGGTCTGTATGTGCCCCATCTCGGTAACGTCACTTGTTTTCAACTTGGGTAAATCTGACACTTTCAAACTAACCAGCAGCATCTACCAATGCATGTCAGCTTTAGAAAACAACCTGGGTTACCCCTCTAAATTGCATGAGTCTCTGCTTTCCCACTGCCCACAGCGCCACCCTATAGCACAAGCAAACTCTTAGCCTGTGGGAAACACCTATTTATGATACAATGGCATTATGCATTGCATTTATTGCAAAGAGCACAGCCAAAGGATGGCTAGGAACAGGCTTTTTGCTGCAAGAGCATCAGCGTTCCAAAGTGAAATGTTAAAAAAGTACAATGTCTCCTAGAACCTTGTAATGTGCAGTGACAAGTGATGAATCACAAATTATAATAATATTTATCCCTGATTTAATTAACTTCAATCCCAAGTAATCCCTATGAAAATAATAAAATGTTTATCTGCACCTTCCTGCTCCTGTTTAAAACATAATGTGTTATGAAATTCCCAATGTGCAAGGGAACTAACAATAAAATTAATTATCTAGCTCCAAAGGGTGCTATAACAATTTTGGGGCTACCAAAATTATATGTTCGCAAATTTAAATTAAAAAATAAAATGGGTGAGCCAGTGAAACCACTCGTAGAGTGGAGCCCTGAATATCTGAGTCAATCATAAAGCATTTAGAGCAAATCTAAAAGTGCAATATCCTCTTTGGTGTAAATTAGAGCCATCATTTGAACTGCTGGCTTGGCATTACCAAGGGCTTTTCCCAGTGGGACTGTAACATGGCTAAAGGCTTCAGGCCAGGCTTTTGCCAAGGGAACAGGAGCAGAATGAGAAAGGTTTTCATACCATGATAGTCTTGTTCTGACCTGAATGACTGACTATCATTACAAAAAAGCTTGAGTTTCTCAGTAACTACCAGGGGATGAACATGCAATAATGAAAGACATATTTACACAGATGTATATGCACTTGCTCACATATATTTACACACAGTTATTTCCTTCTGAAGATAACTGAACAGGAACTTTTGGACAGGAATTCAACTGAGGGTAGTATATATATATATATATGTATATATATATATATATATATATATATATATATAAACTTTCTTTTTCACCTCTATGCCCATGTGTACATATGTGCTCATGTCATTTACAAACTGTGTCACTCCCCCACTGATCTGTTATAGATCATGTTTCCCAAAACATGACATGTAGGAACATATTCCATATCAGAGACTCTCCTTGTTCTCAAACCTGTCTGCAGTCTGGAAGCATCGACACCACAGCAGTACAATATCAGCACAAAATACAACAACATATTGTCACCACATTATAGGACAGATCAACACAAAAGTTTGAATTGGGTCATGTGCAGTTCTCAATCACCTAACCACAAAGTCAACAAAATCACCAAATGATGGATTCCTGCCATCTTCTGTTGTCACACTCATGTGAGAAGTCATTCAGGTTGGATTAGGCAAACGGTGACATCTGATAGAAGAGCCTCTTTATACTGTTCAGTACAGAAGTACTATGTGTCAAGATGAAGGATTTGGTGTCTTGCTTAAAGACTGAGGAACTGAACTCCCAAGTCTATATGACATTTGCTTCATTTTTACCATTACACAGCTAAAAACAATGGGTCTATGAAGAACACAACTATTTGAGTGTAATCCTATTTAGCTCGGTCTATGCTGAAGCACCCCTGCTACTCTCATGTCTGGTACTCCTGTGTGAATATGAGCGGCCAAACACTGCACTGCAGCTGCTCCAGTGCTCCCTTGTGCAATGCTTCAGAAACACCAACAAATCCACACCTATTACACAGTATCTCTCTGTCTTTCAATCATGTCCCATTGCTTTAGTTTTGTTAGTTTTTTGTCTTTTACTTTGATCAACTCCTTCTTCCTGTCCTATTTCTCTTCTCCCATGTCTTTGCTAGAATGAGCTCAGGGTTCAGGCCTAAAACTCATTAGTTCTGGTGCCTTATAATCCGTTACAAACTGGCAAACATTCAAGATTAATGGTAGCTCAGTGGCTGAGATTTAAGGCTGCTGCACAGCTTCGCACTGGCATGCAATTTCCCAGAGGACACACACATACACCCTAGCCTCTGTGAAAGTGCGGAGGAGGACAAACTGGCTGTTATTTTACCTCTGTCACTATCAGTTGTTTAGCTTGTCCATCAGTCTTTTGTTTTTTCTTCCCTTCTTCTCCTCCATGTAAAGTACATGGGGTTGGTGAGGGGTGGTGGGGGTGGGGGTGTAACGGTTACCATAACAGTGGATGCCTAGGACTCTTCTGGCCCCTCTTGTCAACTGCAATGTCAGTAAGAGACAAAAGCACATTGCATCCCTCCAGTTAACCATGTTAACATTTTACCCATGACATCATTATTCTAAATTCAGTTCACATGAGTCAACGGCAGTATGGATCACTTTGGTTATCCTTGTCTATGAGATTCAGTTTGAGTTTGACCATTGTATTGTGAAAATGTTAGTAGTCATTCAGAGTAAACACAGGAAACCTGTGCTCCAGAATATTTAACTGCCTCATCTGACATTTTCTTCACTATCTTCCTCAAACTCTGTCCCCGCACTACCAGTTTCCCCAGTAGCAAGACAGCTGACTTTGCTACAAAACCTCTATATCCAACTTTCACTGGACAAACCCTTACTTTCCATCCTCGCTGCTCAGCTTCTGCCCCTAAGTCTGCATATCTAGGCTTTTTCCTCTCGTAAGCTTCCTCCACTGAGTCCTCGAAGGGAACTGTCAACTCAATGAAATAAACTAATAGTTGACTAATAGACCACAACACAATATCAGGCCTCAGATTAGTGTACACTATTTCCTGTGCACAACAAGCATTCTTTCTAAATCTACCTGCATTTCCCAATCACACGGACCTTCCAGGCGGCAAAACTCCTGCCTCCTTACCATCCAATCTACTCTATATTTCTCCCCCTCATGGATGAACTGGATTCTTATGCTCCCTTTCTTAGAGTTATCTGAATTTGTCTGTATACGTCTAACTTCAATGCCTGCAGCTAAGTTTTTCAAAACCTGGTTATGCCACCATGTATAACGGCCTTGTGACAAACTAACTTTATAACTTTATACAACATAATATGCCTTAACGTTGCTGTCCCTGAACACATTGGGCATGTTGGGTCCCCACTTACCCAGAGTTTTAGGTTCTGGGGGGTTGGTAAAACACCATATGTAGCCCCTATCAAGAATCTAATATGATTTTCCTCCATTCCCCACAGGTCCCTCCAACTGAGCTTCTTCTTCTCTACACATTCCCAATTCAACCAATGTCCCTGCTTAACCAGAGCCACTGCCTTTGCACCCCTTACTATATTCTCCTGCCTACGTACCTGCTCCATAACCAGCTTTCTCCTATCTTTGGAACCTACTTTGCTCCACACCGGTTTGCCTGTGTGGAGCCTCCCCGGCCAAACTGAACATTGCCTACAATCTCTGCATTTCTAAGAGCTGCCTCTTCGTCCTGAATCGCTATTCTTGGGTTCCATTTCCTCTCCTTGGTTGGGTTAAGAACCACTTTACTAACGACCACACCTTTGCTCCCAGATAAAAGGAGCTCTGTCCTGACCTTAGTACATTTAAACTCCTCTACTAGACTAGATACTGGGAGCTGAAGTATCCTTTCCCCATACAATATTAAATGATTATAATTCTAACAATAATTAGACATGATAAGACAAGAACCAGTCATGGCTATCTGTTGGGCCTGAGTGGATCTGGCACAATGTTGTTCCTCTTTTTGCATTCTTTGTATGGGTTAAACATTCAAAGAATATTGGTTCAGTATATATATATAAGATCAACTGCCTTCTGCAGCTTCTCATTCTAAAAACTTTTGCAATGGACTTGGATCTTACTTCAACAGTTATGTCATTATGGGGTAAATTATTTGTGTATAAAGCTTTAAGTCTGAGCGAGCTGATTATTATAATGTTCATAACATACTGAAAACAGTGCCTGAAGGCTAAGAGAACAGATTAATTCCAGTGTGTCCTTTGTAAGCCTCAGTATGATTGGGCCGCCGTATAGCTCACAGAGTTAAGGCGTTACCACGTGGGCACAGGTCGCCAGCAACCGGTCGTGAGTTCGAGTCCGGCTCACGACCCTTTGCTACATGTCTTTCTCCTCTCTACCCTTTCACCCTGTCTATCAATAAAAAAAAAGCTTCAAAAATCTCCCCCAGAATTTTTTTTTTTTTTTTAAAAAGCCTCAGTATGACTAAAACAGATTTCAAGTGACTGGCTTCCATAACCAGTCTGGTTGTGGACAAAGACATTTTTAAAGCAGATCTACTACAACAGGTTGGATGTAAAACATGAAGCTGTTTTATTTGTGGTACTGGCACTTTCTTGCTGTGTTGTTGGGAATGAGCAGGAATATAGGCCTTCAGGATACATTCCATTATGTTCAGGCTTGGACATAATGAGATTTCCCATAGCTCAGTTTCATTAGCATGGCCCTCCACTCAGGGCCAGATGGTGATTTCTTCTCTAAATCACATAGTGCTGACAGAACTCGAGTGCTCTCATAATATAATGGATTAATATACACCACTTATGTAAACCATGTTAGAGCTGCTATTGCTGGCTTGCTAATTTTAACCAACCTGCAATAAATGTGCATTTCCACATAACACCACACAGCACTACAAAGAGTTCTACAATCTCTTTGTTTTTCCATCCATAAAATCAGCCTGAAAAGGTTTACTAAAAATATGCTGTCCATACTGAAACACCACCATTAAAGAAGAGACTTGTGCAAACAGGTCCTTTTGTGAGTTTCATTACCAAAGAAACAGAGTGAAAAACACAGATGTGTGAAAAGGTTTGGTCAATGTGCTCCTGCAGACACTGGTAATGATTCCAACTGTAGTCTGCAGGATTGTGAAGAAACGGCAACCTGTGGTGCGTAGACAGCAGTGAATGGTAAAAGTGTGAGGAAGTGTACTGGGGTTTAGTATGCACAGCCACACTCCTGACTTTGGCATGGCAGTAGAGTGTTGTTTCAGATCAAAGCTTACTGCTGAGCTCCATTCAGTCACTTATTCACTACTGCAGAGCTTGCATCCTAATAGCTTCCATGTCCTGATCTCTGCTGAAAGATGAACACTTCTTTAGTTTCAGCTCAGTGTAGCTGGCCTTGAGTGAAGTAAGTCTTGTATTTCACATCCACCCACTCTGTGTTTGCTCTTTTTGTTTTGACATAGTCACTTCCAGTTGCTTGAACTAATACACTGAAGACGAACTACTTGAAATTTCCCTGACTTACTTACTATAATATTTAGAGCATTTCTGACTTGACAGTCATTAGGAATACAGTGGTGGAAAAAAGTTTTCGGACAGCCCATGCATTTGTGATTTATTACATTAAGAATCACTCTTAGGTCTTAAAGTGCAATTTCTTTTAGTACAGTCACAGTCAAAATACTAAACAAATCCTTAAAAATCTATTAAAAACTTAAAATTGATTGGTTCCATAAAAATATATAAGAAATTTTGAGTATTGGGTCATTTTGGTACCAGTGATCCACTAATGAAGATCGTGATTTTTATTAAAAGACACAATTTTTTGCTGTGCTTTATGTCTATATAAAGCCATCATATTTGAAAGTTCTTCAGAGACAAAAATGGCTAAAACAACACAGGAAACACA
This sequence comes from Dascyllus trimaculatus, assembly GCA_024666655.1. NCBI lineage: Eukaryota > Metazoa > Chordata > Actinopteri > Pomacentridae > Dascyllus > Dascyllus trimaculatus. The sequence continues at coordinate 193,716 of CM045453.1, read as the reverse complement.
TCTGAAGATACAGATTCTCAGCCAGGAAGGTAACAGCTGCCGGCATTAGCTAGGAAGTGCAGATGCAGTCCTTCAGCAGTAGGATACACTCTGCAGAAATACAGACCAACCAACAGCTTGGAAAACAAGCCAAGATCTGGGCTTCCAAGGGTTTCTTCAACAAGAAATGACCGCCTCCTGATCCACATGTGTAGGAAAAACCGTCGAATGGCATCATAGGAGCTTCAGCAGCAGTGGTCAAACCAAACTGGTGTCCAGTGTTTCACCCGCACCCGTGGCCGACTTTTAGATCATGGCTTAAGGTCCTACAAGGCTGTCAAGAAGCCCCTGATCAATGACAGGCAGAGGTTGTTCGGCGTCGTTGGGCCCAAGCACACAAGAACTGGACAGCCAAGAACTGGAAGAAGATTGTGTGGTCAGATGAGTCCAGTTTCCAGCTTCATCTTCCTCCTGCTAATGTGAGGGTATGCAGAAGGCCAGGCGCAGCATTATGTCTAGCATGTACAGTAGCTACTGTCAAGCATGGTGGAGGCAGTATCATGGTTTGGGCATGCATGATTGCTGCTCTTGTTGGTCATCTCACTGTCTGTGATGGTACACTGAACTCTGCCAAGTATTGTGTCATTCTCAAAACCCACATGCACATTGCACGCGCACTGTTCCATCGAGGTCAAAACTGGATGTTTCAACAAGATAGTGCCCCTTGCCACACATAGAGGGCCAGTCGAACTAGGCTACAGAAGCACAGTATCCAGGTCTCAGAGTGGCCAGCTCAATCCCCGGACATGAGCCCCATTAAAAACCTGTGGTAGATTATCAAAAAGTCTGTTTCAAAGCGTAAACCAAAGAATTTAGAAGAATTAAAAGCAGTAACTTGAGAAGAATGGGACAAAATTAACCCTCAACAGTGTGAAAGACTCATGGGAAACATGTCAGCCAGGATTAGAGCTCTAGTTAAAAGAATTTCTGATCAGGTTTTATATTTAGAAAATTAAGTGGTGTCTAATCTTTGGTATGGCAAGATAATCACGGAGGACAGTTATTCAGGCTATGGATTTAACAGAGAAATAGGTCTCAGTATTATTGAGATAACAGAGGTATTGCATGTTTTGAAAATGACCCAAGAGAACAACTGACCCAGAGGAACCATTGTACAATGACAGAAAGATTGGTCCAAGGATCGACCCCATGAAGCAGATGAGCTGAGCAGGATACAGTCATTGAAACAAGTATTATATGTCTTTGTCAAATAACAATAAATCCAATTTAAGACTGTAACAGAATTTGGTATCCAGTTATGCAACCTATAAAGTTAAAAGGCATCTGAAAAATGGAAATTTAGCTAAGCTAAGAAACAGAGAGCCCATGTAGAACATTTTACATTAATTGTAATTGCTTGCAACTCACCTTTTCTCTTACAGCTCATCATGTCAAATAAGTTAATGTTCATGTTAACACTGGTCTTTTTCTCCAACTTTAGACTCTAGTGTAAATTCATCATGCCTCATTTATACATGTGAAAGATGTCCATAGCCTTAATTATATCTTTACTTTTAGCCTTATTGTACTTTTGTAATTCTCAGGGGCCTCAGTTGCATTTAGCTGCTGTAACACGTACATTTCCCTGGTGAGGGATTAATAAAGTCGATCTTATCGTCCAGGCTACAACCTTCTCACTAACTTGAAAGCAGTCTTGCCCTACCTCATTGGGCAACTGGCTGGCATGTGAGGGGTAATGCAGCTCACCTGGCCCTTCCAGACTCTATAAGCTGACATGAATGTTTACTCTGGCTCTCTTTTCCATCCATATTCTTTTAGTGTTTGTACCTTCAGCACTTCCACAGCACACATGCACACATCCATTCTCTGCTTGCATTGCTGATGTTGCTGAAGTCCACACTCCGTTGTTGTTTTGTGTTTATTTAGCTTTAATAAACTCTGTTTGATTTACGTGAATGTCTTGTGTGGAGTCCCTACTCGTCATATTCTTTTGCAATTTTGTGCCCAAATTTAATTCATCTTACTTAGTTTGATCTGCAAATTACAGAATTAAATCTTCTTAACTTTAAACTGTTAGTGGCTTTCAGACATTATAGGGACAGTGAATTACCAACAGACATAGACTATGCTTTATATATTGTATATTATTAATAAATTAACTGAAATAACATTAATGAGAATGTTACATCAATGTTAATTTAACTTGTATTGTTTACTGGCCAGGTCCTTGGACAAATATTTTTTTGATGCTTTGCAGAGATGAAGAGAGCGAGAGAGAGAGAGAGAGAGAGACGTATAGAGGCAGAAAGGGCTAAATTCAGTCCAGTCAGCTTCTCAGGGTCACAGGGTTAAATATTCCCAACACATACTTCAGAGGACTGAGTCCAGCAATCATTGCCTCCTCTGCTGCATTCAAACAGCTTGACACTAGATTGTATATCACTTGTTTATCTCACACAGATTGCACTGCATGATAAACATTATGCAATTTTACCCATATTTGGTGAGTTCAACTGTTTAACTCCTGACATTTCTGCTATCTTGCAAGTTGCTTAGACATGTGCGTTGCTTAGTCAAGATAAGATGATACACATAATAGCCCTGAGCAGATTCTTCAATATTTTAAAGTATCTTCAAACACACTTTTTTCTTTCATATATGGTCTGTTGTTGAGAAAAGCACAGAGATTGCAGACAGCACAGAGACTGTGATGCTGAGAAACTAGTCCATGCATTTGTAACCTCCAGGCTGGACTATTGTAATTCTTTATTGTCAGGATGCCCCAGTAACTCTCTTAGAAACCTCCAGCTAATCCAAAATGCTGTAGCCAGAGTTCTGACAGGAACCAGTAAAAAAGATCATATTTCTCCTGTATTGGCTTCTCTTCATTGGCTCCTTGTAAAATCCAGGATAGAATTTAAAATCCTGCTTCTAACATACAAAACTGTTAATGAACAAGCTCCATCTTATCTTAAAGACCTTGTTGTACCTTATCATCCTAACAGATCCCTTCACTCTGAGACTGCAGGTTTACTTGTGGTTCCCAGAGTTTCCAGAAGTAGAATGGGAGGCAGAGCCTTCAGTTATCAGGCTCCTCTCTTGTGGAATCAGCTCCCAGTCTGGGTTCGGGGGGCAGACACCCTCTCTTCTTTTAAGATTAAGCTTAAAACTTTCCTATTTGACAAGTCTTATAGTTAGGGCTGCTCAGGACCACCTGAGCTGTCCCTTAGTTAAGCTGCCATAGGTTTCGACTGCTGAGGGACTCACACGATACACTGGGCTCCTCTCCTCTCCTCTCCTCTCTGTACTGTTATATATCACCATTACATATGACTAACCTATGTTTCCCCCCCGAGGTTCTGTGTCCTGTTTGTTCTCTCCGTGGATGTCTCTGGATCTGGAGCTCAACATCCCTGATCTGGAGCTGAACGTCCCTGATCTGGAGCTGAACGTCCCTGATCTGGAGCTCAACGTCCCTGATCTGGAGCTCAGTGTCCCTGATCTGCAGCCGCTGGCCTCACCACCTCCCATCCCCACCCCAACCTCTCCTGCTATCCCTCCCTCCTCTTCCCCACTCCCAACCTAACCGGTCGAGGCAGATGTCCTCCCTCCCTGAGCCTGGTTCTGTCGGAGGTTTTTTTTCCCCCTTCCCTACCATAGGGGTTTTTTGGTTCCTTCCCACAGTCGCTGACTGCTTGCTCATAGGGAATCCAAAAGCAACCTTGGATTGTTGGGTTTTCTGTTTCCTGTTTCCTGTTTCTTCTTACAATGTTTAGGGCTTTGTGACGACTTGTGTTGTAAATATGCACTATATAAATAAAACTGAATTGAGATAAATGTCCACATGGAGGCTAAGTATTCATGATTGTTAAGTCTAACATCCTAGTCAGCTGCAAGTGGTGAAAGTTGTAGTTGCTGGCAAATTTAGTGATGTGTAGGTAATTAACGCGAATTCTATGAGTAGCAACATCAAACTTAATCTTGGCTGCTGTCTGGATAATATGTCCCCTGCAAGCAGACGGATGAGTTTCTAAAGAAAAGGCCCTTATTTCTGCAGAAATTATGACACATGACAGCCAACAGAGTGTTAAATCATTTCTCCACAGCAAACCAGCTGAATGCATCATCTATTTATTCTTACAGATAGCCAACAGCTCACTTATCCCCACTGAGTTTTTTGCACATTACCAGCATGGTGGACAGTGCTGTAGCTCAATGTAGTAGCAAATGCAAGATAGTTCATACATAAAACACTAAAAACTCAATCCTTAGTTAAGATTTAAAATCATCTACTTGCATCATGAACCAGGCAACATTGTGCCTGAATCAAATGCATCTCACTTTGAAAGGACAATTACTTTCTCCAGTCCACTTGGCCTTTATGTCCTCTCTGCACAATTTATGAGAGGCACCTGGCTGCAGACCTCCACTGTGAGGTCGCTTCCACCGCAGACCTCCACTGTGAGAACACCTCCACTGTGAGGACAGGAAATGCATGGGATGCATTACAAAATAAAATCGCGTAGTATTGCTAATACATTAGCAATACAACATAAAATCTACTAGACCATTGTCTATAGTATATATCTTTTTAATTTATATATTAAACTTTGATTATTTTGAGAATGAGCCCCATTGTGAGTTTTTAAGCCTGCTAACAGAAAAATCCTTAAATGTTATTTTTAATGCACAGTTACAGTTATAAGAATAGAACAAAGACGTACTACAGGTAATGAAGACAACACAATAATTATTAATATAATGACAAAGTCGGCGACCAGGGACATTAAATAACAAAAGTGTAACCGTTAGATACCCGTAAAAGTACTTCTATCCTGCTACAGAATCGTCAGAGCCAGCGGCAGATTTCAGAAAGTCTATCCGAGCTAAGGCTGCTGTCAGCGGGGTGCTGTGAGCGCTGACCGCCCGGTAGTAGCTGTCTAACGGGGACACTCACATCTCCGAAATCTTTAACCGAATGTTTAAGCAGAATTTATCTGATAAATTGACCACAGATTTGATGTTTATACAACCACTTTATTGCCTGAAATAATCTTAAAACTAAATTTTGTGTCACAGTCACGGTAGTACCGTGGACAAGTGCATATATTGAGAAACAGCCACAACCACTCGCGTTAAATGGCTGCTTCTTCGTTTGATTTAATTAGCGGTTAGCAAACCAACTTCATATGCGTTACCGCCACCTACCGGACTGGACGCTTTAAATGTCCTTTTCTTTTTTTTACCCGTTACTTCCTGTCCTCACAGTGGAGGTTTGCAACGGAAGTGACCTTACAGTGGAGGTCTGCAGCCAGGTACTCTTGCAATTCATGGCCTTATTACTAATATATTCATGTTTTGAATGCTTTGTGGAGCATTTTAAAGAGAGGGCGTCCCATCCAGGGTGACTGTCAGTCTTGCTACTAAGTGGCTGTTTTAACACCCACTACAAGCTGAGAGCTGACATTTACAATGTGATGAAACATAAAGCGAGCAAATGCATTTAGCGCTATGTGATGACATATGTTGTAAATATGCGCCATATAAATAAAATTGAATTGAATTGAATAAAAGCATTTTAAAATGATGTGCACACTTTTTGGTTGCATACTGACTGATACACAGAGGAGTAAACACACTGCGTCTCATTTTTAATTCCCCGCACAATTTCACACACAGTATATTCTTCAGTTTTAAACTTGCATGGCCAGATACACACACACAAAGGGAAAATATTGTTTCCTCATATCATCAGAGGTGGCAGTTCCTTCTTGTCACACAGCCACCAGGAGGGTGGAATGGATTGGGAACTGCTTCTATGAAGTTTTCGTGGGGTCCCACCGCTGGCTACCATTGGCGCCAATTTTTCATGATTCATAAATACTTTATTTATGAGGTGTGCCTCCCTTGCTTCAGCAGCCTTAATCTGTCACCATCAGCAAGAGGACAGCAGGACGTTCTTGTTTAGTCATCTCCTTCCTCCTGCTGGCTGGCTTTCCTCCTGTTGAACCTGATTTTCATGTTTTTTTCTATCTCTGCTTCTCCTGACAATTATGCAGGACAGCAAGACATCACACCACAGTGAAAGAGCACATTATGTACAGTAAAAAAAAAAAAATTAGGAGAGTCAACAGGAAAGTGTGTGTATTTTGACGGAATAAACTGTTGAGGACAAAAAACACTTGCAGTAAAGGTAGTACCAAAGAGAAATCTAAAACAGGAGCATGAACCAGTCAACATTTTGTGTCAGGCAAATTATATCCACAGAATCAAATACAGAAAGCTGACATCAAATGTCACGATCCATCATCATTGAATTGTATTGCACAATATCATGAATATAACTCAGTTTCTTTCATAACTTTCTTGATGTCATCTGCTGAAAAAAACAAAACTAAGGAGCACAACTAGCCCTCTGTGATACTCAAAGCAGGCAGCAGACTATCTTTTATCTGTTTTCTTATTCTTATTATTCAGATTCTTATTAATGGCAATGATGAAAAATAAATGGTAAATCAAGTGCTATACATATAAAAATTAAAAATGTGAGCTCCCCTGACCAATGTAACACTTTGCTGTTATTTGCTCAATTTGCATCATCAAAAGGAAACAAATAAAAAATGGGTTTGAAAGTTTCATTATTCCGTTTTCTTATCTGTCTGAACAATTGTCTCTTAGTTTAATTTTTAACTGTTCATGTTTGAGTTACTGCGTCAGAATTAAATAATTTGAACAACAACAAAAAATTAAAGCTGCAAGCAGCGTCGGACGGGCCCTCGCTCCCCATGCACCGCTGCTGTGGAGACGATCGGAATGTCTATAGCACGCAATTGTGTTTGTGTCATCCTGCTCTGCACATGTACGAAATTTCATATCTGTAGGACCAACCAGTGATTTTATATGATATTTATAAATTTCTAGGGGGCGCTATGGAGCTGTTTGAGTGCACCACATTGTTGAGGGATAGCCTGTCATCAAGCATATCAAGTTTCATTCATACTCGATCATGTACAGTCAAGTTATGAGCAGTTCACACTTCATGTTCACAGGCTCAAAATGGCCGCCCTGTCACGCCCACACCGTGTGACGGAGCCACAAGATTTTAATAACTTTAATAACTCATCCTGAAGGGGTCCAGATGCCACACAGCCAATTTGGTAAAGATCGAATAAAAATCCTGGGAGGAACTCGTTAAATACCAATGTCTCTGCACGATATTGTCTAGGCGGCGCTGTGGAGCCAATAGGAATTGCAAGTGCATAGATCTGTTTGTCTCGATAGACTATACATTTGTAGCCAATTTCATGTGTGTAGGATGAAGCAGTGATTTAATGTGAGTATTTGAATATTTGTAGGGGGCGCTGTGGAGCCGTTTGACCACGCCCATTCCTGAATTGTATATCGAACGTTAGTTTTTGAGATTAATGAGGATTTGTATGGATTTGGTGGTATTACGTGGATCCCGTCACCTCCAAAACTCATTTCGTGCCACGCCCACACCGTGTGACGCAGCGACATGAAATTTGGTACACATATACAATAGCCCAAGACAAAACCAATCCTGCTTTTGAAATTTCGAAAAAGCTCCACGGTGCCCCCTAGAAAACGTGGTGCGCAGGCAATGGAATTTAACGAACTCCTCCCAGGATTTTTATCCGATCTTCACCAAACTTTGCTGTGTGGCATCTACACCCCTCCAGGATGAAAAGTTTTTAAAATCTAGTGGCTACGTCACACGGTGCGGGCGTGGCATTGCAGCCATTTTCACCAATTTTGCCATGTGGAATGAAATGAGTTTTGGAAGTGAAGGGATCCACCTAATATCACCAAATCCACACAAATCCTCATTAATCTCAAAAAGTAATGTTTGATATACACTTCAGGAAGTGGCATGGTCAAACGGCTCCACAGCGCCCCATACAAATATTCAAATACTCATATGAAATCACTGCTTTATCCTGAAAACATGAAATTCGGTACAAATGTACAAATCTGTTGGTCTTGTATCCCGTCCCAAGACCAACAGATTTGCACACTCAATATTCTAAATGGCTCCACTGCACCCCCAAGACAATGCGGTGTGAAGGCATTGGAATTTAAAGAACTCCTCCCAGTATTTGTGTTTTCAAACGGCTCTACAGCGCCCCCTACAAATATTCAAACACTCGGATAAAATCACTGCTTTAACCTACAAACATGTCCGACGCTGCTTGCAGCTTTAATTAGGGCCGAGAACGAAAAGGCAAAGGGTAGCTATCAGTGTGAAACACTGAACGCTGCCTTTGCCTTGCAGGGCAAAGGTCCTATTGTTCCTGCTGCGTTTCTTTCTTTGGCGGTTTCTTTCTTTTTCTTACGCCACTTTGAACCCCAATTTGACCCCCTAAACATGCTCAAAAACTCCCCAAATTTGGCACACACATCAGGAATGGCGAGAAATTTGATATTTTGAAGGAAATACACATATGAATGGCAAAATCACTCCATAGCGCCACCTTGAAAATTGGGCTTTAGTGGAGTTAATACGGCTAGTTTCACGTACAGCTATGAAATTTGGTACACAGGTACAGTAGCCCGAGACAAAAAGAATCCTGCTTTTGAAATTTCGAAAAAGCTCCACGGCGCCCCCTAGAAAATGTGGTGCGCAGGCATTGGAATTTAACGAACTCCTCCCAGGATTTTTATCCGATCTTCACCAAATTCACTGTGTGGCATTTAAACCCATCCAGGATGAAAAGTTAATTATCATTAAAATCTCGTATCTGCATCCCACGGTGTGGGCGTGACATGGCAGCCATTTTCAGCAAATTCGCCATGTGGAATGAAATGAGTTTTGGAAGTGAAGGGATCCACCTAATATCACTAAATCCACACAAATCCTCATTAATCTCAAAACCTAACGTTTGATATACAATTCAGGAAGTGGCGTGTTCAAACGGCTCCACAGCGCCCGATACAAATATTCAAATACTCATATAAAATCACTGCTGTAGCCTACAAACATGAAATTTGGTACACATGTATAGTCAATCCAGACAAACAGATCTGTACCCTTGAAATTCCAAATGGCTCCACGTCGCCCCCAAGATAATGTCGTGTGGAGACATTGGAATTTAACAAACTCCTCCCAGGATTTTTATCCGATTCTTATCAAATTCACTGTGTGGCATCTTAACACCTTCAGGATGAAAAGTTATTAAAATCTTGTGGCTGCGTCACACAGTGTGGGCGTGGCATGGCGGCCATTTTGAACAAAAAAGCTTAACGGCGTCCCCTGGAAAACGCTGTGCGCAGGCATTGGAATTTAATGAACTCCTCCCAAGATTTTTATCCGATTTTCACCAAATTGGCTGTGTGTCATCTAGACCCCTCCTGAATGAAAAGTTATTAAAATCTTGTGGCTTCGTCACACGGTGTGGGCATAGCATGGCGGCCATTTGAACAAAAAAGCTTAACAGCGTCCCATGGAACACGTGGTGCGCAGGCATTGGAATTTAACGAACTCCTCCTAGGATTTTTGTCCCATCTTCACAAAATTTGCTGTGTGGCATCTAGACACCTCCAGGATGAAAAGTTATTAAAATCTCGTGGCTACTTCACACGGTGTGGGCGTGGCATGGCGGCCATTTTGAACAAAATCGCCATATGGAATGAAACAGGTTTTGGAGGTGAAGGCATCTATGTAATATCACCAAATCCACAAATCCTCATTGATCTCAAAAACTAATGTTTAATATACAACTTAGGAATGGGCGTGGTCAAACGGCTCCACAGCGCCCCCTACAAATATTCAAATACTCATATAAAATCATTGCTTTATCCTACAAACATGAAATTTGGTGCATACATATAGTATCCCAAGACCAATACATTTGAACGGTCAAAATTCCAATCGGCTCTACAGCGCCCCCTAGACAAGGTCATGTGGAGAGCAGTGCAGTGAGGAGCGAGGGCCCGTCCGACGCTGCTTGCAGCTTTTATTAGGGCCCGAGCACTGCAGTGCGTAGGACCCTATTGTTCCTGTAGTGTTTCTTTGGGGGGATGGCGGTTTGCGGTTTCTTTTTCTTACGCCACTTTGAGCCTCAATTTGACCCCCTAAACATGCTCAAAAACTCACCAAATTTGGCACACACATCAGGACTGGTGAAAAATTTAATATTTTGGGGGAATTACACATATGAATGGCAAAATGACTCAATAGCGCCACCTTGAAAATTGGGCTTTAGTGGAGTTAATACGGCTAGTTTCACGAAAACTCATGAAATTTGGTACACAGGTACAGTAGCCCAAGACAAAAACATTCCTGCTTTTAAAATTTCAAAAAAGGCTCAATGGCACCCCCTAGAGCACGTAGTGTGCAGGCATTGGAATTTATCGAGGACTTTTGGCCGAGCTTCACCAAATTCGCAATGTGGCATCTAGACCCAGGATGAAAAGTTATTAAAATCTCATGGCTGTGTTACACGGTGTCGGCGTGGGTGTGGCATGGCAGTCATTTTGAGTAATTTGAGCAAATGGAATAAAATGAGTTTTGGAGGTGAAAGGATCCACAGAAAATCACCAAATCCACACAAATCCTCACAAATCTCAAAAACTAACGATATACAATTCAGGAATGGGCGTGGTCAAATGGCTCCACAGAGCCCCATATACATATTTAACTACTCATATAAAATCACTGCTACATCCTACAAATATGAAACTTGGTACACATGTATAGTCTATCAAGACAAACAGATCTGTACACTTGAAATTCCAATCGGCTCCACAGCGCCCCCTAGACAATGTCGTGCGGAGTCATTGGAATTTACCAAACTTTTCCTAGGATTTTTATCCGATCTTCACCAAATTGGCTGTGTGGCATCTAGACCCCTCCAGGTTAAAAAGTTATTAAAATCTCGTAGCTGTGTCACATGGTGTGGGCCTGACAGGGCGGCCATTTTGAGTGTGTGGCCATGAAGTGTGAAAAGCTCATAACTTGACTGTACATGATCAAATGTGAATTAAACTTGATATGCTTGACGACAGGCTATCCCTCAACACTGTGGCGCAGTCAAACAGCTCCACAGCGCCCCCTAGAATTTTTAAAAATTCAGTTAAAATCACTGGTTGGTCCTACAGACATAACATTTGGTACATGTGCAGAGCAGGATGACACGAACACAATTGCGTGCTATAGACATTCCGATCGTCTCCACAGCGGCGGTGCGGGTGGGAGCGAGGGCCCGTTCGACGCTGCTGGTAGCTTTAATGCTTTATTCATTTTAAGAGGAATTGAATTGCTTGTTCATTTAACTGACTTATTATTCTCTGCCATGTATTACTAAGAAATTAAGCTAAATTAATTAAATTAAATTATTTTTTTTTTGTCCGATTACTCCATTAATCGCCAGAACATTCGATAAAATCCTCGATCATTGAAATAATTGATATCTGCAGCCCTACATCATTCCAATTTTCTGTGTGTTTTGCACTTGCAGTTTGACTTTACAATTAGTGCCTGGGGAAGTAGACAGCCACGGACCCAGTAGCACAGCACATTAAATATGTAGCCAATCAGACTATTTTTGGAGGTTTTGGAGATGTAAGTGAACATCACTCATTAAACTGTTGTATTATTGTTGATATTGCTCAGAATAAAGAACTGACCTGAATTTATGTAATGATATGAATCCCAAAATACGCCCTATAAGCTAATGAATGAACAAATAAATACACAAATGAAAGTGAATGCAATATTGTTATAATAATCACCTCAGGAACAGAAGAAAAGAACATTCAATGGGTGAATCCTACGAGAGGTAAATCCACTGAAAAGTGGAAAGCATCATCCAATACACTAGTCAGACTCTTGTTTGCAAATAACTGTTGAAAGAGTGATGGAAATGTTTGCCTAACAGGCAACATTTAAGGTCAATGCTGAAAATCATAATAGATAGATGGGTACTGATGGGTACTAACCCTAACCTATCTTTATTGTATCCTCTCTCCTCTACCAGAGTCTCAGACCCATCCCATGTTGGTCAGCAGCTTCAAAACCTCATGTTAGCTAGACATGACAGCCGAAATCTATGATTCCAATCTCCAAATGACAGTTTCCTCTGGAGATGGTAGCCTAGACCATTTTTACTATGCTGGGGCTGTGGAGTGGAGTGCAGCTTCCAAAAAGACTCCCATTTCTATTAGGGATGCACGATAATATCACCGTCCGATAATTATCGGTTAACTTTGGCAACTATGACGTCATAATTCCGATAATTAAAAATCAGCCGATAAAACGACCCGATAATAATAAAGACTTGGAATCTTGGTTTTTGCCGTTGGTCTGTCTTGTGGCTTATGCTCATGCCTGACTCCTCAACCCCTCCCCTCCTCGATGGTACTGTCGTATGTGTGCGATGTCATAGCACTTTGCGGGCAGGGAAAAACAAGTAGCATGGCATGGCACTGACCAGTTTAGACTTTCTTTACTGTAACAGAAGAAGTCATT